>APFE031031884.1:0-11708 GCA_000404065.3 Pinus taeda | reverse complement strand
AGTTGAGTGCACAAGCCAAGAATTTTTGTTGTACAAATTCTATTTTATAAGCAACAATTCTTATGGACGTAGTCCCACATTGGGATGAAACATGGTAAAATATGTCTTTATGTGTTTATTTGCTTATTATCTGTTGTAGCATAGTAATTTATTACAATTGCATATTGTTTCAATACAATGTTGTCTTATGGATGTATATGATATGTTTTAAGTGATGAATGTAATGTGGCAAAGTAATGTATGAATGCAAAGTAACTTATGAATGTTAAGTATAAGAAAACATAAAAAAACCACATCTACACAGTAGCAGGAATCGAACCTGCAACCATCAACGAACAAGCATATCCATACACCAACGTGCCATTGCAATAGAACTTAACATATTAAGTTTGCAAGTTCTATTTATTTATAACACGTGTGCCATTACAGGGGAGGGGCCAGCGCATGGGGGTTGGCCCTTGGATATGCTACAATCGATGAGACCACCAGAGGAGAGGAGCAGGGGCGTGTCGTTGGCCTTAGCCCTGGGCACATGGCCTCCATATGGCCCGAATTTTTTGGAATTAAGGCGTTGGAGGATATTTAAATCATCCGACAATTTCACCGATTTTCAGGGAAATTTCCACTCTATTAGTGCGTTTTGGGGAAAACTTGTAGGATGGTGCCGAATTTTAGGGAATTTGTGATGCGATTAGCAGACAGCTTGGAAAGGCCATAACTTCTTCAGTTTTTGACCAAATCAGGAGCAAAAAGAGGCTACACAGGCCTTTTTGGAAATTTTGGAGCCCTTGGAACATGTTTCAGAGCTTTCTGAGCATTGTAAACTGATGTATTCACATTTTTTAGCATAATAGAGAGGGATACGCCATTGGAAGCTAGACCAAGGAGACATAGCCCAGGAGGTGAAATCCTTAATCATGTGCTATTGTGATATTGTTTATGGTGATGTTTATATCTGTTATATGTTGTTGTTCAGTCATTTGTTTATGTTAATTTGCACATAAAATTTACATAAGAACACTCAAAACTCATGTTTTAAAACTTGCAAATAATATCATGAATCCTTAAGCACATTTAACATATTCTAAAAAGGAATTTAGCACAACAAAACTAATTTTCCCAATCAGATTAAGTTTGGTATCAAAGCTCTTGGTTTTCTTTGTGCAAGAAGGATTTAACTATTTGCAAGTGAATATCATGCTTTCAAGGTTGAAGCTCAAGAGAGGAGAAGGGAAGCTAGTTGAAATCCCTGGAGTTTGGTCAAGGAGAAGGAGTGCAAGGTTGCCACAATCTCCACCACCAATTCTTCCTCAAGTTGCATTTGAGACTTCAATGAGCATGTCTCATGAAGGTGAGCCTACAAACATGATAGAGGATGAGAAGGCCTTTAGGAAGACTTTCTTTGATATGACAGATATGGTGAAGGTCCTCTATGAAGAGAGGAATACCAGACTGTAAGGTGAAAGATCCAAACTTCCCAAAGGAGAAGGTTCTTTAGGAGGAGGTAATGGAAATGGAGGTAAACCTCCAACCTCTCCACCAACTTCTTCATCTTCATCTTCATAGGCATATTCAACCTCTTCCACTAATACAACCCTTACTCATACTCATCAACATACCTCAAAAGCAACTGGTAAATCACATTTGTTAAAACTTGATGTTTAATTTGAACTTCCCACTTATAATGGTAAAGTGGATGTAGAGAAGCTTGACAATTGGGTTCACTAGTTGGAGGTCTATTACAGGATTCAAAACCTTCAAGAGGATGACATAAAGATTCAATTAGCTTCCTTAAGGTTGGAGGGTGCAACACTAGTATGGTGGGAATCAAAGGCACAAAAAGAGATAAAAAAACATGGTAAGATCTCAATCTTTTGGTATGATTTCATTGCTGCAATTAAAAGATAATTCTACCCTCTAGCATATATGTAGAAAGGCATCATGAATTGGCAGACCTTTAGACAACTTAAAGGTAAAAATGTGTAAGATTACACCCAAGAATTCAGAAAAAGGTCTCTAATGTTAGATGTAGATTTTCAATCACAAGACACGTTGTTGAAAGTACATAGGGGGATTACATAGTTATCTTAGGCATACTATCCTTATGTTTAATCCCAATAATGTAGATGAGGTGTGTGTGCAAGCCACTCATCTTGAGGCAAGAGGAAAAAATACTCCAAAAAAGGATAGTAAAAATCCATTTAAGGGTAAAGAAAAAGAAAAGGATTTCAAAAGAAAGAAAAATGCATCCGTTAAAAAGGAATCCTACAAGAATTGCAGGATGTCTGCAAGAAATCGACGATCCTACAAGAATTGCGGGATGTCTGCAAGAAATCACGGAACCATTTCAAAAGATAGTTGTTTTGCATAAGATTTGGTTGGCACACTTGAAATTGTAGATAATTCGATTAGGTAATATTTAACTTCAAAAATACTCAAGAATAAAGTGAAATGATACTTTTTAAAATGATTTGCATACCTTAAAGCTCACATCACCCTTTTGGTCAAAACACATATAATATGGAAAAAAGAGAGTTATTAAGGGTCAAAAAGAGTTATAAAGGGGGAAAGCAAGGCTTTAGAAACATTATAAAAAATGAAAAAAAATGGGGCTCAACATTAGCAAAACGAAAGTAGTGGTTTTCTCTATACTAAAAAAAAAAAAACCAGCATAAGTTCTACTTTGAAGGCAACATGCTAGAAGAAGTTGTGGATTACAAAATATCTCGGAATTGACTTCAATAAAAATCTAAGGTAGGATGTTTGTAGAAAGAAAAGAACTTTGGGGCTTGGAAATCATTTTATCCTTTTCAAAATAGGTGTAGAGAGCCAGAGTTATGGGACTAGAAAACCACTCAAACTCTTTTTGGGCTTATAGTGATTCCGGTGATTTTTTATGGTTGTGAACTATGAGCCAACAATATATCTGACATGTAGTGGAAACAAATTGAGAAAATTCAGAAGTTTTTTATTACAAACAAATTCAAGATTAAAAGTGCAGTTCCTTATGTTATCTTGTTATGTGAAACAAGGGTTGCTCCTATTGAAGCAATTACTATGTTGCAAGTCATAAGGTATTTAAAAAAAATTGAGCAAATGGAAGAGGGTAGATGACCTAAGGTTTTTTTTTAATGACATATTGTGCAATAGAAAAAATACTCTATGCAACAAAAAAACAAATTGTTTAGTAAATGAGGTATTTGCTTAAACACGTGTCGCATAAACAACAAAAAGATAAAAGCTTTTGTTATGGATAAGTTCCACACGCGTACTTGGGAATAGGAGCTAGGAAGACAAAAAAAGTACTATATTGAAGTGTTCAATCCCACTCATACTCATTAAACAAAAACACGCATAGAAGCCAATATCTCCTGGAGAGCCAAAATTCTTATTGCTCAGTTAAAGACTAATTCTCATCAACTCTATTGTGAAACAGCGTGCTGGAAAAGGCCAAAAGAAGTGTGGGAGAAAAGAGTATGCATTTTTTGTTCTTACGAAAAACTGTAAACATAAAAACATTTAATTTTAGAATGTGATGCCTTCAAAGACAACAGGGAAAGTTATGCAGATACATTGGCAGCTAGCTCTTGGGATAATCTATTTAGCGAGGGGTTTGTCGAGAAGTTGACAACATTTATTGTAAGGCTTCACAGAAAAAGGATCAAATACATCAAACAAATGAAGAAGCAATCTGTCCCATAGACTATCTTTAGCCTCGTGGACATTAAAATAATTTTCTTTCTTTCTTTCTTTCCGATGGTACAAAATGGGCAGCTAGCCTAGCATGTCTGAGAGATTCCCTTACTTGTTTTATTGAGCCTAAAGGCTCATTCTACAGCCCAGTATGATGTGTGACGTTGTCCCTCATTATCAAAGTTGAAATTTTGCTCATGTGAGTCGGGAAAAAAAATAAATAAATAAATAAATAAATAAATAAATTTAAATAATATCAGCGCATAAAAAAATTTGAACGTGAAAAAATTGAATCCCTCTAAACTTATAATAAATCAATATTTAAAATAGATCTATAATAGTTAAACACACTCTAAAAACGCCACAGCCACCTTGTAATTGTCAAGGTGGAAAATTTAGCGCTGAAATGTACGTAATTTTTTTGCTGACTTAGCCTGCCATCGTGGTGTTGAACTGTGGCAGTGCTTCCAGACGTTCAGTAGGGATACAGACATTTAGTATGAGTTTCAGCGGAGGATAGCAGTTTGTGTCGTTGAAGCGAGGAGGAGCGGTGGTAAGACTGTGAGTGAGACATCCCAATCACCAACAACGACGTCCCGCTACAATTTTAATGTTTATTCCACTTCTGCTGGATCAAATATTGAAAATGCAGTAGAATAAAGTTTATAGGGCATTGGATATTGCATTGGTTGCAAGCCCCAACTAGTAAGCGCTTTGGTGAGTTATCACCATAAATAAATAGAGTGGGCAAAATAATCTGGTTAATACTCACAATAAGTGGCAGCAGGAAGTGGCAGGCGGTGCCAGGTTTTTTCTGCGAAGAAGTCACACAAAGCTTGTCGGTTACTGCAAACCCCATTAACCATGGTCATTTCAAGCGAGTCGGTGGACTTGGACCCGGAGTTGGAGGATATACTTTCCATGTGGGGTAAGGAACCCACAGAAAAAAATATTGAGCTTTTCTTTGGGGCCTATAAGCTCTCAAAAAAGCCTGGGTTTTCACAGGAGACAAATCCTTCTCCTTTAGTCCAAGGCGGAAGCTCAGTCAGGGGGTATGTCAAACCTCGTATCCAGGACTCAAGCAACCTGGCAGATAACAGGGAAGCTGAGGAGGAAGGACCGCCATTAGGAGGTCTTCATTTTGCCCATAAGGACAAGATTAAATCGGCCCGGCTTCTTCCTCTAAAGGGGCCTGTGGGCACAGGTGTGGCTGGACAATTCGTGGATCCTGGATCTGGAAAGGTTCCTGGCGGGGTTTCTCAGTCTACTAGATCCCTGCTGTTGAAGGACGACTCTTTTCCAAAACACAGCAGTGAAGCTGTGGGAAAACTGGGTGATCCCACCGGAGTTTCGAGGGGATATAATGATCAGGATCAAGCTCTTTTACTCAATGGGGAACCAGCTGATATTTCTTCGGCCCATGTTCTGCCTAGGGAGGAGGTAGTTTCATATCCGGATCCAGTCCAAGAAGATCAAGTATGGAAGGGCGAAGTTGGAGAAAACAGAGATCCGTCTGAAGGCGCAAAGAGAAAAGGAGGGAGACAAAAAAACAAAGGACAGATTGGTTCACAGGAGTTGGTAGGAAATTTAGTATTAGGTATGGATATCTCCATTGAAGAAGCATTGGATGTTGCTGAAAACACTCTTGTTGGAAGGGTCAGAGGAAAAAAGTTCTCGTCTACATTTATACAAGCATGGGGCGATCAAGCTTTTGTTTCAGAAAGCCCTCTTCGGTTTGAAACACATGTTCTGGCAAAAGGCTGGTTTACTCTTCGTTTCAAAGAAAAAAGAGATGCAGCTTGGGTTCTGGAGCGTAACTGGAGCATTGGGACTATCCCGGTCCTGTTAAAACATTGGAATCCCCTCTTCGATGCTATGAAGGAAAGAACAGACGAGTTTCTTGTTTGGGTGAGGGCTCCGGGCCTTCCATCTTTTTTATGGACCGAATCGGTGTTTAAAGCAATTGGTAACAGACTGGGCACATTCATGGAGGCCGACAAATCCTACGTGAAAACGAAGAACCGGGTAATGGCACGTATCCTGGTGAGACTCAATCCTAGTGGTGGCCTCCCTCAAAAGATCAATTTAGAGTATAAAGAGTATCATTTTGAGCAGCTCCTTGAATATGAACACTTGCCATTCCGGTGTCATATCTGCCATGTTTATGGGCACCTTGCTAAGGAATGCCCTTTGTTCAGTCGAAGGAATCGCTTCCGCAGGAAACCTACATCCAAGGACTCTTACATCAATCGGATCCCCCATCGCCAGGAAAGAGCAGGAAATGCGAACCGGTTAGCAGAAGTCATAGAGACTGAGAAATGTGTGAAGGAGCCAGCAGTGGAAGAAGCACAGTTCAATGGGCAACTCCGGGAAAATACACCTCTGAGCTCGGACCCTTTGGAGGAGATTGCCAAGGATGTAGTGGAAAATCCTCAATCCATCAGTGATCAGGAAAAGGCTGTGCGCTCAGTATCTCCTTCCCTCCCCCTTCAAAATCCTGAGCCTGTTCTTAATTCTGTGCATGTATCCCCTTCTGTTCCCTCTCAGCATTCTTCGGATCAATATATCAGGGTGGAAGCTCTTTCTGTCTATCACAATTCTTCGGATCCTCTGTCGTCCCTAGATTTGCATAGTGAAGTGGATTGGCCCCCTCTGGTCTCCCCTCCTTCACATAAGCAATGCCCTTACAACCTTAGATCAATGGGGGGAAAATCTGTTCGGTCTAATGCTGCTGGGGGGTTAGGGCAATCTCCTTGTTGTAGTTTTATTAAGAACAAGAGAGGTAGGAAGTCGTACCTATCAAAGGAAAAATTGAAAGCAAAATTGGACGTGGCCGATGGAAAACAACAATCAATTCCCAGGGTTCTTAGAGCGAAGAAAACTCCAGATCAGATTATCAAATGATCTTATCATCATGGAACTGCAGAGGGTTTGCCAATAAAACCAAAAAATTAGCACTGAGAGACTGGATTCAAAACTCAAAAGTGGACATTGTTTTTCTTCAAGAAACTCTTAGGAAGGGAGCTGAGGTGGAAGCTATGCTTAAGACACTGGTTCCGGGTTGGGTTTTTTCTGCCATCGACGCATCAGGTCACTCAGGGGGTCTTGCAATCGGATGCAAAGAAGGAAGAATTAAAGTTATCAACCAATGGGGTACAAAGCATGTTCTGGGGATGGAGGTCCTCACTCCTGTCTCCCCTCGTCCCCTCACCATTTTAAACATCTATGGTCCCTGCCAAGGAAGAGAATCCTTCTGGCTGGATATGATGGCAAAATCGTATATGAAGGCCTCTTTGCTGATTGTGGGAGGTGACTTGAATTTCACTATGGGTAGAGCTGAGGCATGGGGACCCACAGCTAGAGAGGATCCCTTGACTGATTTTTTTCACAAACTTATTGAAGATCATCACCTCACAGATCCACTTCCGATAAAGCTCAAGCCTACTTGGCGGAATCGAAGAGTGGGGGAGGACCGGATTGCAAAGAGACTAGATCGCTTTCTCCTATCAGAGGATCTCATTTCAAATGCTCCAATTATCAGACAGTGGGTGGAGGAAATAAGTAATTCTGATCATTTTCCGATATTTCTGGATTGTGCCATCCCGCCCCCAAAACCTCCGGCTCCTTTTAAATTCAATCCATCATGGCTGCAAGATCCTTCTTTCGTTGCTCTTTTCAAACATACCTGGATTCACACGAGCTCAAGCACAAGAGATGACAAAGGCTTTTTGTTCATGGAGAACCTTAAGAGATTAAAAAAAGCAACAGTAATTTGGGCAAAAGAAAGGAGGATGAAACAGAACGAAGATCTTCGCAAAATCAGGGAGGAATTGGAGATGTTGGAAAGTCCTGAGGAGGATGGCTATCAATCTCAATCTACAAAAGACAGAATTCTTCATCTGGAAAAAGGTCAAAACAAAATTCTCTTAGACAAGGAAGAAGAATGGAGGATAAAGAGCCGGGCAATATGGTTAAAATCGGGTGACGAAAATACCAGGTTCTTTCACAACTATGCAAAAGGAAGGAAATCAGCAAATACCATCTGGAGCCTAAAAGATGAAGAAGGAAGGGAGGTTAGCTCTTTTACGAAACTTGCCAGCTTAGGGAAGAGGCATTTCGAAAGGATTTTTGCTGATTCAGGGGAGGCCACTATAGCACAAGTCCTTAGAACAGCTCAGTGTTTTCCGCGGTTCGTGGAGGAGGAAGAAGCAGAGGACCTGTCTAGACCTGTTTCTAAGGAGGAAGTCGAGGCAACAATGAAAATAATGGCAAAAGACAAAAGTCCTGGCCCGGATGGCTGGACTATTGAACTTTTTCTTTTCTTTTTTGACTTGATTGGGTTAGAAATCACTGATGTAATAGAAGAATCAAGAATGAAGGGAGAGGTCTACATGCCTTTTAATGCCACTTTTATAGCCCTCATTCCTAAGAAGGAGGTTCCAGGGATCTTTGAAGATTTCAGACCGATCTCCTTGTGCAACTGTATTTATAAAATCATAGCAAAAGTGATTGCCATCCGAATTTTCCCCTTCCTGTCCAAGAACATCTCATCGGAACAGTTCGGGTTTCTTGATGGTAGGCAAATCCATGAGGCAATCGGGATCGCGCAGGAGGTCATCCATAGTGTCAGACAAAAGAAAAAGAAGGGAGCGGTCTTAAAAATAGACTTATCCAAAGCCTTTGATCAATTTAGTTGGCTCTATTTGCGAATGATGCTGACTCATTTGGGGTTCAACTACACTTTCACTAGCTGGATTATGGGTTGTATCTCAAGTGTTAGTTTTGCAGTGCTGATCAATGGTTCTGCTTCCACCTTCTTCAATAGTCAAAGAGGTCTCAGGCAAGGATGCCCCTTATCACCGCTCTTATTCCTGTTAGTGGCAGAAGGCTTGAGCAGACTGATACACAAGGCCAGAAGAGAAGGGAAAGTTAAAGGTATCGAGGTAGCAATCAATCTCTTTATCTCTCATTTGCTTTTCGTTGATGATATACTGATTTTTACAAATGGTTCATCTAACGAAATTAAGGAGTATAAAAGCATTTTTGATCTCTTTATGTTAGCCACTGGGATGGAGATAAACACTAGAAAGTCTCAAATTTGTGTAGCTGATCTTGCAAGGAGGGAAAGTGATAGAATATCCAACATCTTCACTTTTCCTCTACAGCCTTTGGACTCTCCCTTTAAATATTTGGGCTTCTGGTTAAAGCCAGTGGCCTACAAGAAAGAGGACTGGCATTGGCTTATTGCAAAGATTGAAGCAAGAATAAATCATTGGAGTTTAAGGTGGCTGTCCAGAGCAGGCAGATTGACACTCCTCAAATCAGTCCTGTTAGCCATCCCAGTTTATTGGGCTGCCCTTACCTGGGTCCCTAAAGGTGTGCTGGAGAAAATAAGGAAGATATGTTGCAGATTTTTATGGGCAGGCATGGCGAAGGATTCTTCTGTTCTTCCATGGGTGGCTTGGGATAAGATTGCAAGACCGAAAGATTGGGGAGGGTGGGGAATAAAAAGGCTCCCTGAATTCAGCTTGTCGCTGGCTGCCAAGTCTGGGTGGAGGCTAATATCGAGGGAGAACCTATGGACAAAGGTTGTCAGAAGGAAGTACATAGACCCAACTCCTTTGGAAGATTGGATCAGAAGTCAGCAGAAGAATCAGAAGAACATTTCAGTCATATGGAAGGCTACGCTGGAGGCTTTCACCGTGATAGAACAAGGTCTTGCCTGGAAAGTTGGAGATGGCAGCCACATCAGAATTGGAAGGGACCCGTGGGTGGGCTGCAGTGAAGCTTATACTCTATCCCCGGGTCTTCTTAGACACCTTGACAGCAAAGGCATTGTCACTCTTAATCAGGTGGAGAAAGTGGGACTCTCTAATGTATGGGGTCAGGCCTGGAAAAACGATGTCGATCTTGGTATAAATGTCCGATGGAAGAATGAATGGGCCTCCTTCATCCAAGAACTCCACCGCTCTCATGTAAGACTCAAAGAAGGAAATTACAAGCTGATTTGGGCATTGGGTAAAACAGGAGAATACTACCCCAAAGATGGATACTCTTACCTAATGAAACAGAAAGGTTGGGATAATCCTGAGTGGTGGTCAAAAAGCATATGGAAACTGACTTGTCCGGCAAAAGCTCGTCTCTTCCTTTGGTGCATGCTGAAAGGGAAAATTCCAACATGGGATAGACTACAAACTAGATTCCTTATCAGCCCAGGTCGATGCCCATTGTGTAAATTAGAAGAGGAATCCATCAGACACCTTTTTTCATATTGCACTGTCTCCTTAAAGATTTGGGATGAGCTTACAGGTCTGCTTAATATAAAAGCACAATGGGGATCTGCTCCTCTGGATGTGGCTTGGAAAAACTGGTGGCAAAATCATCCAGACGGCTCTATGAGAAACTTGCCTATCATTTTCTTCTGGGGAGTGTGGTTAGCAAGAAATAATAGTATTTTTCATGATAAGTCCACCCCTACAGCAGTTATCGCTTCAAACTGTGCAGTGATATACTCCACTATTCCAGCTCCCGAGGCAAAATCCAAACCCACTCGAGACAAGCACTTCACCATAAGGGAAGGCATTCCCTGGGCATTTTATGATGGTGCATCTCAGAATAACAGGGCAGGCGCTGGCATGAGCATTCATCTCTCTGCAGATCATTATCTCAAGGCTTCTGTAGGTTTGGGCTCCGGGACAAACAATTATGCCGAATTGTCTGCTTTACACCTCTTGCTTTGTTGGCTTCTCCAGAGGAACATTCCTTCCATTCAAATTTTTGGCGATTCTCAGAACGTCAACAATTGGGTCAATGGAAATACATTATGTCATAACCAGACTTTAAAGCCCCTATTAGAAGAAATAATGCTCTTAAAGTCGTCTTTTACCAGTTTTCAATTATGTCATATCTTCAAGGAAAATAATGAAGAAGCAGATCAATTGTCAAAGGCAGGTTTATAACAGATCCTGGGAGGATGGGCGACAGAGGAATTTTATCTGGGACATCAAGCCTATTCTACACAGCCTCCATTCGCTCCTCCTTCCTGAGTTGGGTTTCTTCCTATCACATATCAATCACAGGTTCTGTTTATGACTATAGGATCAAATACTCTGTTTTTTGTCTTATAACATACAGAGTACCTTCAGTCCCGGGTCGCTACAAACCGGTTTCAATTCAACAATCATCCAGTTGGAATGATGATGTCAATGGTTTTTAGTCCTCAGGTGCTACTATTTCATTGCAGCAGGAGACCATAACAGTTTTTGGTTTTCAAAAATCAGTGTTCTTTCATAAACTCGCTGAAAACGTTTTCTGGACTTTTTTACCAGCGCGTTTATATGGCTTGTATAAGAATTCTATATAAAAATGCTCATAGGAAGTTTCCAGACAGTATATGGAACAATCCTCAGCTAACAAAACTTCTTCGGAAGTGGCTCAAATTGATTGTAAAAAAAAATATATATAATATATATTTATATATTTTTTCATTTTTTGCTAATGAAAAGTTTTCTGGTTTTTTCCTTAGAAAAAAAAATAAATAAAATGTCATAATATAATTATTTGGTGTGCAAAACTATTTACAATATTCAAAGAATAAGCGTTATGAACATATAATAATATAACGTCATTTTAATACATTAAAATTTATTTTCAAAGTAAATTGTTTTTGGAAATTAAATGTGTGAATATATGGGTACCAAGGCCCCTTCACACAAAGTCTTATAATGTGTTAATTCTACATATGTTTAAAGGGTTGATGTTGAGAAGCGTTAAAAGACCGTTATAATTATTTAATAAATATATATTTTGGATTTTAAGTTTTGCAAATATTATTTTTGTGTAAATCAGTTTCCGGTTTCCGGATTCATGTCGTGTTTAGTAGTTGTAGTAATTGACTTTTCGAGCTAGTAACATTGGTTCATCATCAAGATCTATGAAAGATCGGTTTACCACTTAGTTTAATAAGTAGATGTCTGAGATGAAGAGCCATGAAGAGCCGACAATATCCTTAGAGA
>APFE031031881.1:13210-57498 GCA_000404065.3 Pinus taeda | reverse complement strand
ATGATGTGATTAATCCAAAATACATTATTATTTGAAACAATCTTTGTCAAACTATAATCTTTTATTCTTTAAAATTCGTTTTTGACTGCACATATTGATTCGACATCCTCAAAGCCCCTGGGGACATTCAGATTCAACCAAATCCTAATGATGTGATTAATCTGAAAGACATTAGTATTTGAAACAATGTTTGTCAAACTATAATATTTTGTTCTATAAAATGCGTTTTTGACTGAATATATGGATTCAACATCCTAAAAGCCCATAGGGACATTCAGATTCAACTTATACTCTGAAAAACTACATCCTATAATATGTAGGACACAAATGCACAAGGAATTAAATTTAATAAATCTTTTACTATAATAAGTAACCATTGATATAATAAGCATCTTATATGTTATATTTAATTTTAGTCTAATTTATTATGCAAAATATATAAAAACTTAACTTTAATATTTTCTGAGATTTATTTATATAATATATTAAAATTTATTGAAATGTATCACATTAAAAATCTAAAATTTAAGGTGAACAAGGTCTATTAAAACAATCTGTAATAGTAAATGATAAAGTATATACCTTATAAATATTTTTTTTACTACTATCAAATCATATATTAACAAATTATTATATATTTAATTGTGAATTTTAATTTTAAATTATATAAAGAAGTTAATATTATGATCATGGTATTCTTATTTGTTTATTTTGTAGGCTGGGGCGGGGGAAAACTCTGGCCGCATTTACATGTCCATTTTTTAAGATTACCCCACAACGGGGAAGAACCCGGATAGCCCAAAGATTTGGAACCCAAGACTTCTGCTTATTCAAGTGAGACTTCATTCTACGCCAGCCGCGTTGAGCTACCCCATGTGGACGATAATTTTGATCTTAAAATTATATAGAGAGGCTTAGGTTGGGTGAGTCAGCACATAGTATCATATTAAAAAAAATTAAATTAAAAACTTAAAATATAATATGTTAAAATATTATGTTATAATGAAACATTTTTACCAGTAAAAATTAATACAATAGATATTTTTTATGTTAAATTTATATACAAAATAAATATAAAAAATGCGCCTTAACAATATGTTACGAAAAACTAATATATATTTTTAATTTTGTTTTATATTTGGATTCAATTATGTTTTTGAAAAATAATATGAAATTTAATTATGTTTTAATATGACCCACTTTGTTTACAGTAGTAGATGGTGACAAGATGCTTTGTTGGTTATAAGATGTTTTGTTAAGACCCCCTTTGTTGTAAAGGTCACCAATGTGATCGAGTGATGCCTTTGGGTATCGAATTAATAAATAGATAAATTTATTTTGTTAAATGTTCTTTTTTGTTGTTTTAAGGGTCTCATTCATGAAGCATTTCGTTAAGGAGAAAATTTCCCTAAATGTTATAACTTTCATAAAAACCCCTATATATGGGGAGGAAGTTTTCAATATGGAAAAAGAATTGAATATGTCTATTTCGCATATGGAAAAAAGTTGAATGTGTCTACTTGGTAACTTCTACATCCTCTAGTTACCTCTAGAAACTTATCACAATATGCCACATAAAATTTAGCTCTAACCATCTAATCTTACACCTTCTATGCTATTTTCAAAATAACTTACCCCAATAAGCCACATAAAATTTAACTCCAACCATCTAATCTTACACTTTCTATGCTATTTTCAAAATAAAAATTGAGTAAGAAATGAATTCATACAATTTTTTTGTCAATTTTGCCCAAAATACGGAAGAGACTTTTAAGAATCATAAATTTATATTGTTTAGTGCCTTGAGGTTTTTTAGGGTATTGAACCCATTTATTCATTCAAATGTGCATTTTAAACAATAAGAAATCACAATATTGTTTGAAATTATATGGTTGGATTCTTGCCAAAAACAATTAGGGTGTTGAATCCATGTATACATTCAAAAGTTCATTTAAAAAAATAAAAAATTACAATTTTGTTCAAAATTGTATCACTAAATTCCGGGAAAAAAATCATTTCGTAAACTTCGGCAATAACAATACTTAACCACATACTGAATCACCCCTAAATTATTAGTTTGAAATTATATTGTTGGATTCCCGCCAAAAAAAATTAAGGTGTTGAATCCATGTATACATTCAAAAGTTCATTTTAAAAAATAAAAAATTACAATTTTGTTCAAAATTGTATCACTAAATTCCGGAAAAAAACTATTTAGTAAACTGCGACCATTTGGTAAACTACGACAATAACAATACTTAACCACATACTAAATCACCCCTAAATTATTAGTTTTAAATTATATTGCTGGATTCCCGCCCAAAAAATTTAGGGTGTTGAATCTAGGTATATATTCCCAAATTTATTTTAAAAAATAAAAATAAAAATTACAATTTTGTTCAAAATTATACTACTAAATTCCGCAAAAAAAGCCATTTCGTAACCTCCCAATAACAATACCTACCACATAGTGAATCACCCCTAAGTTATTAGTTAGTGGTGAGTTATACTCATCAATGACTGGGCCAATAACAATACTTAACCACATACTAAATCACCCCTAAATTATTAGAAATTATTAGTTTGAAATCTATTACTGGATTCCAGCTCAAAAAATTAAGGTGTTGAATCGAGATATATATTCACAAATTTATTTTAAAAAATAAAAAATTTCAATTTTGTTCAAAATTATACTACTAAATTCCAAAAAAAACCATTTGGTAAACTGTGCCAATAACGATACTTACCCACATACTAAATCACCCCTAAGTTATTAGTTACCCCAAGTTAGTGGTTAGTTATAGTCATTAATGGCACACTACCATATGTTTACAGCCACACTACCATATTAGTAAAGAAATGATCTTGTGATAAATGTATTTAAAGGGTCTCCGTGTATCATTTTATGTGGAGATTTCGCGCTGAAGCCCTACGATTTCGCACTGAAGCCCTACGATTTCGCAAGAACGAGCACTACAGGTATGTCACAGAGATCTTCTAGTTCTTTCATTTTGTGATTAAATTGCATTGCATGCGGTTATTGACATGGTTAAGATTGCTATAAATATGATTGTCGTTATTCATTTTGCGAAATTGTAATGCATTATTATACCTCAGCTACCATTAGAAAAGTTCTTATTCACTTTCTCATGCGCAATATAAAATTGTTCTCAGATGGTGTAATTCACGATTTCATGTAGACTACACGGTTGCACACTTTTCTTTATATACCCTCGTCAAAGTAACCTTCATTATTCCACAAAAGGACCTTGTATTAGCTGGCTTTCTAATCCGATGTTTCAAACTATTGTCAGTATTATTCTTATGGAAATCTGAGCATTAAGTTGTCAAATAATAGAAAATGGAAAACACTGAGTTATGATCGATGTGTATCCTATGGAATCCTTTATTTTGCAGGAAGTAAGGCTGAAACTGTTGGCGGAGAAAAACAATGTCTGACCCAAAAAGCGTTACTGTAGATGGAAATGCTGACAGTGAAAGTGTTCATCATTTAAGCATTGTACCCTCTGAAGAGAAGCAAGGGGATGGTGGATCAGGCAAGAGTGTCACTGTGCCGGGAGGAGTTGCAGTCCTTGACCCACTTAACCGTTCTCAAGATGAATCAGAGCACGAGAAAGAGAGCCACATGAATGATAACAGCTCTTCCGAGGATGAATCAGAGAACGAGAAAGAGAGCCACATGAATGATAACAGCTCTTCCGAGGATGATCCTTTAATTGGACAGAGAGTTGATGGAATAGTTGAGCGAAAAGTCGAAGGTCAAGGATGTGTGATTACAGTAAGAGTTGCAGAATCCGATATATATTTAAGCGGAGCAGTATTTCCAGACCCTCGTTCACAAGTAAAGAAGAAGAGGAGGATCAGATATATAATATGATATTTGGTCATGTGCTGAAAGAATTACTGTACTTCTAAGGAATCTGTTATTTCCATTCTAGAAACTCTAGTTACTCGTTTAGAACATTTACCAACACCTGCAGGCGCAGGTTGGGGGTTTTGGTGTAACCAAAAACCTAAGTGAAATGACGGTATATATTCTTAGATCATGAGGAAAAAATGTTCCAGGGCGTACTTTTGTCTCAATTTACGTAATATTCCTTGCCTTCGAACTACGTTGTTAGATTGGTCTATTTTTATCATATGAGATTATGTGGTTTCGTTGGCTCCTATAAATCATTTTTGTTGGTTGCTGCAATAATTTTGTAATATGGTACTCTTCTCTGCAATAATATTAAAACCTAAGTGAAATGACAGTATATATTTTAGATCATGAGGAAAAAATGTTCGTGGGAGTACTTTTGTCTCAATTTACGTAATATTCCTTGCCCTGGAACTACGTTGTTAGATTGGTCTATTTTTATCATATGAAATTATGGTTTCGTCGGCTCCTATAAATCATTTTTGTTGGTTCTTGCAATAATTTTGTAATATGGTACTCTTCTCTGCAATAATATTTTTTTCATTGGCTACTATTAATCATTTTTGTTGGTCGATGCGATAATATTTTGGAATATGGTATTCTTTGTAATATGTTTATTGATAAATATGTTTGGATTTGAATTTTTATACTACCTGGCTTAACCCATGAATTGCTTCACAATCCCGTGTAATTATTGAAAACTAAAGGATTGAAAACTGGGAAATAGTGCACTCTTACTGTGTAGCATGTTTTTTTTATCAAGGTTGTTGATCCCTGCAACAGCTTTCAGCCAAACTTCGACAGGTGAATGTAATCGCTTTTATTTATGAGAACTGAACTCGCGTCACTTTCCTGTAATATTTAGTTGCCTTGAAGGATCTAGCTGATCTAGTCGAAGAATGGAATACCATTGTAGAGGGATTGTGTAATAATGGCGTATTCCCAAACGATTTAAATTATTCCCATCTGGAATTGGGATACTATTTTGGAAAGCTGAAAGGGCCACTTGCTTATGAAGTCATTTCACACAGTTTATTCCCATCTGGAATTGGGATACTATTTCTGATTCTCATCTGGAATTGGGATACTAATTTGGAAAGTTGAAAGGGTCACTTGCTTATGAAGTCATTTCACACTCAGTTGTAGACCATAATTTAATTTGGAAATAGAATATTCGAAACCAGTTGAGATGCTTCATAGGGTTAGTTTTACAAAATAAAATTTTAATCTAGGAAAATTTGTAGAAAAAAACTTTTTGGGTCAAACTTGTGTAGTCTATGTAAAGCTGAAAAAGAAACCCAGATCATCTATTTGTCTTTTGATCTTATGGAAATCATTACTACACGTTTTAAGTATAAAATAAAAGCATAAAAGAAAAGATATAGATATTTTTTTGTGTAAAAGAAAAGCATAAAAGAAAAGATAGAGATATTTTTTGTGGATTGTTTCTAAAATTGGAGTAATAAGTTCAAGAAACATTACATCCTTCCAATGTTTGTGTTCGGCAGAATATGAAATTTAAGGAACAAAACGTTCTTGAAGAATTTGCAGAGTATGAAATTTAAGGAACAAAACGTTCTTGAAGATTTTTTTTATTAATACAGAAATACAAAAATTGTTGGTTTTTCTAAGGATATAATCATAAACAAAAAGAAAAAAGAAAAAAAAAGAAAAGTTAAAAGAAGGATTAGAATTCTCAATGTGTTACAATGCTTTTCAGTGGGTTTTTTGGGGAAAGATGTGGAGGAAGAGGTATTATAAGATTATTAGGAAACAAGTCTTATAAGTTTAGAATTGGTATCAAACAAGGATTAAATACTGGTAGAATAAGATGTTTACAAATTCTTGGTGAATCCAAATGTGAGATATACTAGTTACTAGGTATAGCACAACTTGAGGTTTTAAACTTGGATTATTGGAAATTTAAAATAAAGGAGAACTTCCAGTTAATCACCTTCTAACATATTCACAAAAAATTAAACTCTACAAAAGATGGCTTGTATAAAAGCCCACTATATTTAAACATAGGTTTTCTAATTTATGAAAAACACATTGGCAATATTTTACAAAGTACTATTACTATTGGTCTTTATTAGACACAAGTTATAGGTCATTATGATGGTGTATTGTGGTTTTCTATTTTGCCATTTTTGAAATTTTATGTCTTTGTACATAGAAAACATTTTTTTCATGTTTATGGTAGTACATATATGTTTACCCGTTAATCTATAGCTTTTTTCTTGATAGTCAATTATACAAATGAAGACATTTCTATACTTACTCAAATTTCAGAGACATACTTTATGTCATGAGAGACTTTATTCATGTTTATTTCTACAACTACTTTCATATGTTTTTGGACAATTATATGCAAATTAAAAATTAAAAATAATTCTTTAAGCATAAAATAAAAATGACCCATGATATTCATATGGAATATAGTCTATTTAAAGGTAGAAATTAAACGAGCATAAATCTATTTGAAGTTTATATCTAAGGACTGAGAGCAATCAAATCCCTTAAGGTGCAATCCTCTCTTAGAGTTAAAAGAGATTTGAGCCCACTAGATGCTTGGTAGATTCGGAATTAAAATAAATCTAGATTGGGTAAAAGTGAAAAAATAAAATTTCAAATTAAGATCCCTCTAAATTTAATATAACTAAAATGTGTAAAATTTTTGATATTAAATCCATACATTTAAATATTAAATCTATCAAAATTAAGATTTTCAATGCATTATAAGTTTATGGATTATACTTTTAACCAAATTTTAAATAGAAAAGATTTGATTTATTTATTTTTTAATTAATAAAAAAAAACAAGATAATTAATCTTATGTTTAAATTTAATTTATCTTAAAAAAATTTAATAAGAGAATATATTTTTTACTCTATTTAAGTGAAAATGAAAATATTTAGTTTGTTTATTTCATATTTTTTATTACATGAAAAATATTTGTAAGAAGAAATTTTAGCATAAATCACATTTAGAAAATCATTGTCAAACCCTTAGAATATTTTTTACTCCATTTTAAATGAAAATGAAAATATTTAGTTTGTTTATGTAATATTTTTTATTATATGAAAAATATTTGTAAGAAGAAATTTCAGCGTAAATCACATTCAGAAAATCATTGTCCACCCGTTTCTAGCCAACTTTGCATATTAAATACTATGTGCAGGGCCTCCAAAAAATGTGGTTCATCGTTAGGACAAGTTGAAGAAACAGATCCAGCTTTGCATATTAAATACACTGTGCAGGGCCTCCAACAACTAATTTTACCAACGGCTAATTTTGACTTAGGTAACAAAGTCATAAAATCATTTTTATAATTTCAAGGAAGTTAGTTAATTCGGTGATCTACTAAATTAAATATATATAAATATAAATTATTTTAACCATTGTTAATTAATAATTAGTTAAATTGAAAATTTATTGTTAATTTAAATGGGAATTAGTTATATGGGAGTACATTAGCTAATAGATAGGTTTAAAAAATAAAATAATATTATTATATTATTTATATATATATAATAAAAAATAATCAATAAATCCGAATATATAAATCCGATATATATATTATATAATAAAATAATCAATAATCTAAAAATAAATAAAATAAAATAAATAAGATAAGAATAAAATTGGACAGGTATATATATATTATTATTATATAATATTTTATATATATAATCCGATAATCGAAAATATAAATACAATAAATTAAAAATAATTAAAAATGAAAATAAATATATAGCTAAGGATATAAAAACGGGACGGGTTGTTTAATAAACAGAATATAAAGATTTTATTTATTAATAACTGACATGAGAAATAAATAGAAAGAGCCATAAAGGCTCAAAAGAAGGAGAGGAACCGGAAAAGGACCAAAAGAAAATCACAGAATAAGAGTGATAAACCATAGAAGGAAAAGAAACAGGGCTCTAGGGGGGACAACAAAAGCTCGAAAATGATAAAAAGGGGCGGGGGAGGAAAATAAAGACTAGGAGGAAAGGGCAGGGATCCAACAGCTACTGATCTTCCAGCTGTCATCTCTATTGAGATTGTTTGGCCTTCTTTCAATCTCAATAGCCTCCCTGAATTTACAATGATGGAAATGAACAACTTTAGCAATTGATAGAAGGGAATTGATAACTAATTATTAATGTTTAAACTTTTTTATTTTTATTTTTTTAAATTTATAAGAGAAAAATGATAACTCATCATTAAATACATCGGTGAGTTTTGATTATTTATATATATTTTAGTTATGAGATTATTTAATATAACTTTATCTAATGGTACTTTGATATACACGGGTTATATGGTTATTTAATATATTTTTTCTTGGATACTACTTTGTGTTTATCTAATAGTATTGGTCATTTAATATAATTTCTCTAGATAGAACCATATGTTTATTCAATTATGCCTTGATGTTTATGGGTCTCTCTTCATGTATCCATATGTTTCACCACATTTAATATGATTTCTCTGAGTGCAACCTCATGTTTAACCACTACCTCAAGCTGATGTTATGGCTTTGTTGTCAACTTCACATGAATTAAACCTTATTCATGAATAATTCTTCAGTGTCCACCATTAGATATAACCTATTTCGATGAAAAATATTAATTTTAATTAAGCCATTTTGATTATTTTTCTTTACTATAACTATAATATTTATTAAATTAATAATGTTTTCCCTTAATTTTAAAGCATAGTCTAAAAAACCCACAAATTAGCCTGAAAAATAATGGAAATTTGGATTATCACAAAATCCAACAGAAATTTTTGAAAATTTGGGTTACAAATATCAAACTTCAGGATTTTGGGTGCCCCAAGTTCTTGATGGCGCTGAATCCATTTAAATTTGGGTTACAACTGTCAAACTTCAGGATTTTGGGTGCCCCAAGGGTTCTTGATGTTGCTAAATCCATTTCCACCATCAAAATATTAATTCAAACACTCCAACATTATGTTTTTTTTGAAAACAAATTACCAAATTTCGACAAGAAAATTGTCATCAAGTGAATTTGTGGGGTTCCACAAGGGTTCTTGATGGTTTTGAATCCATTTCCACCATCAAAAAGTTGATTCAAACACTCTAGCATTTTGTTTTTTTTGAAATTTTGTTTTACCAAATTCCGATAAGAAAATTGTGCTCAGGTGAATTTGTGGGGTTCCCCAGGGGTTCTTGATGGTGTTGAATCCATTTCCACCACCAAAAAATTGATTCAAACACTCTAGCAATCTATTTTTTTTGAAAAAAAAAATTATCGACAAGAAAATTGTTCTCAGCTGAATTTGGAGTGTTAGTAAACAAGGCTTTTTTTTTTTGTTAACCTTGGCAGGTCCATTCCATTTTCTATTATATATTAGACAAATTACACCACATAGATTAACCAGGTGGCCTCAACTTGCCCAGAGGGGAAACCAAGTCTGTTGGCCACTGATCAACGTTATAAGCCACCCAAAAACAAAATTGTTTCAATCTTTCTAGACAGGCTAGATAAGTCTCGATCTCATGTCGAGATACTACATAACTGTAAAAACCAACATATGAAACAGGAAAATTAAAAGCTAACTGCATAAACCAAAATTATGCATGGGGGAATCTAGTCTTCTTGCTCCTCAGAGGCAGATGCAATGGGAGAAGGATCTTAAACAGTAGCCCCTGGAATTCCATATAGCTCCAGAATGCAAGGGATGTGGCGATCAATCATATCCATCCCAACATCTTGTTTGTGCAGCTGGAAAAGAATTTTCTCCATGACTTTTTTGTAATTTGGTAGTCCTTGGACTGTAACCGCAATCCCCACAAAGATTTGTTCCATCGCCTTACCAAGAAGGCTCTTCATTAAGTAATACAGGTAGAGTGTATGATTAAACTAAGTAATTCTCCCTCGAGTATTCCCTAGATCTGGGACCAACACCCTCCAATTGTCCAGCTCATCCTCAAGCTCACTTTCTTGCTTAATGTCTACTTCCCAGTCTTCCACAAACTTCTGAATTCCCACATCCGTCCCGTCCTGGTATGTCGCTACTACCTCTGTGATGAGGTGCTCTACAGATTTATGACCCCTGCAAGCTTTCGACATGCTCGACCCCTTGTCTGTCCAGGGGGCCAGGCCTCTCCTACCACACCCATGTCCTCTCGCTGCTTGAGCTATGACCTATTCAGTAGAGCCTTGTTGACACCCAAATGAAGTTAGATTCATCGAAATTTTCTCAACACACCACCTTTTCCATTCATGAATTTCCTCTCTTCCATACTTGCCCACGCAAGTGTAAGGGTAACCTAGAGCCCACAAATGCCAGAGGGGTTTTGGTTTCAAACTCTTCTCCTAGGGCCCATCATAGTACTCCTCCCCCTTGCTATGGATTATATGCATGTCATCCCGCTGTGTCTCAAGCTGAGCCCACAGACCCTTCCAGATCCTGGTAGGAGGCTTGAAATTATTCCATCTTCTTGCGCCCTTAGCCACGAGATGAGAATTATGGCTTCGCTTGCCCTCTGGTAAGTTTGCCACACAAGGTTCCTAGCTTTGCCTTTAGTGCCATGCGGGTTCCCACTCTCCCAATGGCTTCTTTGAATCCTATTTCCATGGTTATAGTCCCATCTCCCTGCCCTCATATCTTTCCTACCTCTCTCTATAGCTCTCATCCCCCCTGGAATTGCAATGTCGCTATCCCTTATCCAGCCGACCTTAAAAACTAAACATAGACCCGCATAGCTTCGTAGCCCGCACTTACCCACTCCGAATCCATGGTTTTGACTCAAATGGGAGAGAATAACAATGCAGAAATAGGCAATGGCATGCCCTTTCCGCTACCATTTCCACCCATAAAATTCTAATCCCCATTGCATTAGGTGCTTGTCCCTCCCTTCCCCCCACCAGAACCTTAACTAGATCATAGAATCAACACAGAGACATGACCAAATTACATACCCAGATTCAGGCTTTTGGTCGCGACCAAGGTTCCTGTCTTGCCATCAACCTTCCCCAGCTCTGAATTGCCTCCCTTCTCCACAGCTGTTCTCACCTGCCCTGCATGTTGAATGACCACGCCTTCTCCACCAACCTACCTTATTCCCTTCCCCGCCACCTTGCCCACTTACCATCCATGCATTCAGTCCGAAGGACACCACACCCCCTGCCTTGAATATGTGGGGGGTGGTGGTCATTATGGCCCTCGTACTACACATATCAACTCCCAGCCTGGCCTCTCTGACATTGACTTGCATCCCGATCGGGGGAAACAAGGCCTAATTTTAATATGAACTATTTAAAATAATAAATTTAGAATATGATGTAATATATATATATTAAATTGATAATTTTTATTATGATTTTTATGGTATAAGTTTAAAAAACTTGTAAAATATTTTGTTTGTTGGTGAAATATTAATTTTTAAATATAAAATAAATTTAATGAAAATTATTAATTTCAACATGTAATATTCCAAGGCCTTGTCTAACTATTATATATTTTGGAGTTTTTGGATGGAATCCCTAATTTTTTTGGGTCAAATATTTATTTTTGTTGTTTAAAATGGGTTTTTGACTATACATATGGATTGAGCACCATCAAAAACCCCTAATACTTAACTTATAGAGAGGTCACAACTCAAACTTGTAATTATAGCAAATCCCTACCAATTTTTGAACAAATTAGATTAGAAAATATGCCAAGAAAACCCTCCAAAACATAAACTAAAACTTATTGCATATATATGTTTTAACATATCCATAATATTGATTAAATTAATAATTTTACCCCACATTTATATATATAAAATCAATATAAAATCATTTTAACTTTAAAATTTTTTTAAACACAGTCGGTTACTTTTTTATATTTTGGAAAAAAGGGAGAAAGGAAGCTAGTTCCTTGTACAATCCGAGGAGGGTTGGATCAAAGTAGTGCACAACAAGGAGCGCAATCCCCATAGCTACTTTAACAACCTTGTTTCTTAAAAACTTCAAAAAATACAAAAACCCGCACTTAACATTGAAACAACGGACTTAACATAAGAACCCGCACTTAACTTTGATAAAGGCGGGCAACAAAACAAACATATGGGACAAAAATTCCGATTTTCCACAAACTTGTCGCAAATACCAAAACTGGCTTTTAGAAAACTCAATATCCACCGAAGATTTCCTCCATCAAATCTGACGGACACCACCTAACATTGATCAATTCAAACTACACGTCTCTTTCCTACTGTCGATCCCCATGCAGTAGATCCAACGACGAGCAATGATATCAGGTGTTCAAATTGCGGGGAGAATACCTGCCCGATAAAGTGGTATTCTCACCTCAACAGCTTGCAATGTGTCCAACAGTGAGTGGAATTGGGGGGTTCCCTCTAGAAACCACTAACCGCTTAAGCTCCTTTCGAAAAACCACTTCTGTGAATTCTCGCCTTTTCTCTTTTGACTAAGTCTTGCACAAGTTAGTGCCCGATGACCCTTGATCTGCCTCCATCAAGTTCCTCTCACAATACCTCTGTTGGCACTCCTTATCTGTTTCTCTCCGATTCCAACAGTTCCTGTGTGGGGATTCTTCATTTGTCCCCTCACGCTTTCTTTGCGGCAAATCTTCAATTTTTTGTGGTTTCTTGCCTTAATGTATTAGTCTTGGATGAGGGGAGACTTGCTGTTGTTGAATGCCTTGCTGTCTCAGGTCACTTGGGAACTTGCACAGTCGACCATGGAGAGCAAACTGATATTGTCCAAACATTTGTGGGTGGCAAGACAAAATCCGACCTCGCCCAGGAAAGGAGGACAATTGGAATCTTGTTTCATCATATAGTGTAGAAAATTGGGATTTTGAGAGTCAAGTGCTCTAAGCATTGCTAATGACAGATGAGAACCTCTGTTGACTTATATTCTCTGCTTTCTTCATGTAGTATCCAACTTGAGTTGGTATTTTGATTCTTCTTTTATATTCCCCCCCCCAGTAAAATTGCTTGTGAGATTTTTTGGACATGTATCCTCTTCCTCGATCATCATCTTGGTTGTGGGATCATGGTATAATTTCTTCATAAACTTCATTATTTTCTTTGACAATCCCAATTGATCTGTAAACTGCTTTGTTGGAATGACTATCAACATCCTTATTTTGATTTCTTAGGACATGCTTTATGGTTATTTTTCCCAGGGTTTCAAAGTTTTTTCTGATCCTTTGATAGATTTTGTTGATGGCTATGCTTTTGAAGTCCCTTTTGGCATCCAAATCTGCTATTATAATGACTGCGTCTCCTATTATTATAGGGTCCTTGATTGCATTTTTGTTTAAAATCCTTATGCCTAGGAGAAGGCTGTATGCTTCAGCCCTGTTGTTTGTCATTTCTCCAAGGCTCCATTCATAGGTTATTATTTTTTTTCCCATTTGGATCTAGAATGACTCCTCCTGCCCCTACTTTACCTCGGTTATTTTTTGCAGCTCCATCAAAAAAGAGAATGTGTCTCTTATACTCTTTTATCCATTTTGAAAATTCTTTATCATCCAGTCTTAATTTCCAATTCTTTTTTGTGTGAAATTCTTTATTTTTTGTTGTAACTGCTGCTTTTACTTTGTTTTCTAGCATTACTTTGCAGTACCAGGCTTTCTCTTCTTGTTGTAAGTCATTCTGGTCCATTTTTGAGATTCCATTTGTACTTATTATCTCTGCAACTTGGCTCCAAGTTTTTGCTAGGATCTTGCCTAGATTTGGTTTTTGATCTTTGAAAATGCATTTGTTTCGGGCTAACCAAATTTGCCAACACAGGATTGAAGGGAGGCATTTCCATATCCTATTTATTGTTGCCTTTTTTTAATTTGTATATGGGTAGCTTTTATCCCAATTTTTATGGAGAGTTGTCAACTGAGTTGTTGGATTTATGCTTATTTCTAAAGGACTTATTGCCTGTTTCTAGCACTCTCTCACCACCATACTATTAATGAAGAGGTGTTGGATTGATTCTTCCTCCTTTTGACACATGACACATTTTGAGGGCCCTTGTATTTTTTTTTTTTTAAATTTTTAAAGGTAAAAATTTTACCTTTGAGAAGTGTCCATGTGAAGACTTTAATTTTGGGCAGAATCTCTGTATTCCAAGCTGCCTTCCAAAGGTTCCAGTCATTTTGATTGTGGAGTTTTTGGAGGAGGTTGTATCTCGATTTCACTGTGTAATCCCCTCCATTTGGATCCCAAACAAAGTAATCCTTCTCTTCTATGTTGATGGGGGCGTCCCTTGCCAGATGGGCTTTTAAAATTTCCCACTTACTTTTTAGTCTTGGAGGTGTTGTGAGCTTTTTCCATCTTACCTAGTTACTCTGATCCCAATCCGAGATAGAATAAAGAGTGTTAAAACTTTTCTCTTCCATCCATCTCTGAAGTCCCCTTAAGTTTTGTTGTCGATTTAAGGGATTTTTCCCCATTATTCTATCCTCCCAGATAGAAATTGTTTTGCTATTCCTTGGATTTTTGGATATTTGATCTCTAATGAGAGGTATTATCCTTTTGACCGTTTTCCAGATTTGGGTGCATGGCCTGTTTGGAATAGTTTCAGTGAGAAGATTTGTTCTATGATAGTTTAAGTATTTCATTGTTAGTACTTTTGACCACTAGTGGCCATTCCCATTTATCATTCTCCAGATAATTTTTGTCCTTAGAGAAATGTTCATTAGTCCTGGCAAACAAATTACTATATGTCTTTTTTCATAGGGAAGAGTGACTTGCTCCCATTTAACAAGGCTGAATTTTTTATTATCTTGTTTTCCTCCTTTCCAGAGAAAGCTTCTAATTATTAGTTCCATTTGCTTGTGGGTGCTTGCCGGAGCCATAATGATTGCACGTTGATATATATAGGTAAGGCCAAGAGAAGTGCTTTAATTAGTGTCACTCTTCGTGCCAGGTTGAGCCACATCACTCCCCAATTCTAAAATTTTCCCTTCATTTTCTCTACTTGCTTGTTCCAAACTTCTAATTTTACCACTTCCTTTGCTAAGGGCAGCGCAAGATAAGTGAAGTGGCTCCAATTTATTTGTAAAGGTATTTCTAGGATTTGGGAGATACACTACATTGCTTTTGGTGGGGTGTTCCAGCAGTATATTCTGCATTTGGAGTTGTTTAAGATTCCTCCTGAACCTAGAAGAAATTCATCCAGGACTCTTTTGAATCATTTTGCTATAATGCAGGAGGCCCTGCCTATGAGAAGGGTATCATCTACAAAGAGAGAATGGTTAATATCTTTGACTCCTCTCGATATTTGGATCCCTATTTTTTTTCTCTTTTCTCTATTTTTCCAACATAACACTCAGCGATTCGGCCATGATGATGTACAAGAATGGAGAGAGCGAACAACCTTGCCTCAACCCTTGAGTGCTTTGGAAAAATTTACTGGGCTGACCATTGATTAAAGGGGCTATCCAAGGATTTGAAATACATGCCTAGATAATCTCTATGAAGTTTGTTGAGAAGCCATACTTTTGAGGGCTACTGCAAGAAATTTATGGTTAACTCTATCAAAAGAATTAGCCATATCGAACTCAACAATCATTCCTATCTCTTTTCTTTGGATATAGCTATGGATAGCCTCCTGAATAATTATCACATTGTCTGTGATTTGCCTCTTGGGGACAAATCCTCCTTGGTTTTCTAAGATTAATTCCGGAAGTAATTTCTTCATTCTGTTTGCTAGAATTTTAGTAAGAATCTCATAAGATGAGTTGCACAGAGAGATTAGCCTATATTTGTTAAAAGTTGTAGGATTGGGTTCTTTTGGAATGAGGGCTAGGAAGGAGGATTTTGTATTTCCTCCAATCTTTTTTTTTTGGAAAGCATTTTTGAGCATTCTCATTAGGTCTTTTTTGATAATTTCCCAATGTTGTCTATAAACGGCTATTGTAAACCCATCTAGACCTAGTGCCTTATCAGGGTGGAGATTCCACATAGCTTCTCTAACTTCTTCCTTAGTAATCTCTTTATCTAATTCCCTATTTTGTTGGTTGTTTACTTATTTTTTTATATGCTGCAAAATTTCTTCATTAGCTATCTGCTGATCACTTGTTGAGAGGAGTTCTTTGAAGTGTTTATGTGCTGCATTTTTTACTGCTTCTACTCCTTTTATTTTTTGACCATTTTCTTGTATCTGTTCTACTAATTTTTTGACCTCCTTATTTTCATTGTATTGTGGAAGAAGGCTGTATTTTTGTCTCTAGATTTTAGCCGGAGACATCTTGATTTCAGTCTGCTTTCCTCTTCTTGTTGCCTATTTTGCTTATATATTTCCATATATATTTTCTTTTCTTGTATTTGGTCTTGCTTACTGTATTCCTTGTTCTCTTTTTCCTTGCAAAAATTATCCATCTTTTTTTGCAATTCGACCTTCCTAGCTTTGTCTCGAAGATCATTTTCTCTTGCCCAGTTTTTCAAGTGCATCCTTAGGTTCTTTAGTTTAGTTTCCCAAACATACTGGGGGGATCCTATGACACTTTATTTCCAACTGTCCTTTATTAGTTTTCCAATATCTTCCTTGTTGTCCCAAATTAGATTATATTTGAAGGGACGGGGTCCTTGATTTTCCAGCTTTCCCATTGTTAGCACCACCTTCTTGTGATCTGAAGTTGAGTTGTGAACAATTTTACTTTTCACAAGAGTGTAAGCAGCTATGTTTTTTTTTTTTTCCATGGAAAAATCGTAATCTTTCATTATATGATGAAAAATTACATGTTGTATATGCTATGCCGCTTATGCGATTTCCTTCATGTCTATTGAATCTATAGTTTGTACATGTCTGTTTCATAATCAAATCATCACGCAGGATGATGCTGTATCAAGCTGTCAAAATACATCACGGAGGATGTTGTATAATAAGCAAAATATATAATTGCACCACGCAGGATGCTCTTCATATGTTTAAAAACTAGATATCTACATCAGCATATATACATAACAAAATCAATGATCATCTACCCGAGGGTAGATTTGGTCTATATAAGACCTGTGATAATACTGATACTGTGAGTTTCCCCTCTGTTCCTGGATTATCCACTGTCCTCCTGGATTGTGCGCGGCTTCCTTGGATAATTCGTCGGCACTGTGACTATGCTCCTTGTAGATATGACGATCCATGATGAAATTAAATTGTGTTTTAAGATGCATAACTTCATCCAGAATATTTAAGAGTGTGTGCATGACATCTAGACTTCTGATTCATCCAGCTTATGATAAGATTTGAATCCCCTTGTATTCGTAATGCTCTGTAATCATGATTTAATGAAAAATGCATAAGATGTCTAATAGTAATTAGTTCAGCGAAATTGTTCATTCCCATGCCTAAGCCCATCTTAACTTTGAAGTGATGATGCTCTGATAAGTGTATAATGAACACCCCCCCCGCCCCCCACAACCATGTTGTTGTGCAACACCATAAAAAAAGGCCCATGGTATGGAATGATCTATGAGGTCCGGGGCAACTGGTCTCCGAATGCGAGGAGGGGTAAAATCCGACAATTCATGATAATCTACAACGGTTTTGGCAGTAACAGATTGCCACCGAATCGAGCCATTTTCGAATATCAGTTTGTTCCTAGCTAACTATATTGCCCAGCTAATGATGAGGGGAAGGCATTTGCAGTTTGAACCGGAGTGGGCTTGATACCAAGCCTCCCATGCTAATGAAATGTTATCCCCCTCCCATATACCCAAGTTGCCAATCTCTTCTAACACTTCCTTCCATATTTGTTTAGTTATTCCACAAGTAAGAACAATATGGGTGGTCGATTCAGATTTCTATTTGCATAGTATGCACTAGGTGGGGCCGTGCATAGATCTGTGCATGAGTGATTCCCCAGTGGGAACCTTGTCCCGGAGTAAACACCATAAGAAGAGCTTGGACCTGGGAGAGGTCTTTAACTACTAGATGATCTTCCACCAGCTCTGTAATATTTCCGGTTTTTTGTGATTTATCAAACATAGGTACCCTTTCTTGGGGGAGTAATATCCAGATTCAGCCTTGTCCCACATGAGCTCATCTGATCCATCTTTAATGCGAATATGAGATTCACTCAGAGCATTCTTGTACTCCTCCCAGCTTTGGTGCCATACCTGAGGTAGGTTCAACTGCACTGCAGATTTCCATGCTTGGAAGAAAATTGTCGTGTTCTCCTGATCCGCTATGTGGGCTATAACTCTAGCATTCTGTTGTTCAAGTACCTAAATAAGCTCTTGTGGGAGATAACACCTCCCTCCACCTCCTATCCAAGGATCCATTGCGATGCGTGCCCTGGATCCGTCATTTATTCTCCATGTTAGGTGGCTACGAATGAGGGGGATTGAGTACAATAGAGCTTTCCATACTGATGATATAGCTGTTCTACTCCAGCCAGGTAATCAGATCCAATCCATGAGCTGTAAGGGCCAGATGTACTTATGGTATGAGATAGATGTCTAGAGGTTTTGTTTTGTAAGCAAAGTCCACCCCATTTTCACGGCCAGGGTGTGTGCAAAGTGTGTGAGATCCTTTAGGCCCCAACCTCCCCACTTCTTTGGAAGAGTAATGTTGTCCCAGCTGATCCATGCAAAAACTTGCTTATCCTATCTTCTGTTCCAGAGGTATCTACAACATGTTTTCTTTAGGCGTGCAAGGATACCTCTAGGTATCCAGGCTAATGCCATCTAGAATATAGGAGTGGCCTCCAATACAGATTTAATGAGAACTAACCTCCCAACCCTGGATAGGAAGCGATGGCTCCAGTGCGAGATCCGCTTCTCTAGTTTAGTGATTAGCCAACTCCAATCTGCGATCTTGTGTCCCGTCGGCTTGATCCAATAACCCAGATATTTGAACCCCTGATCCATCTATCGAGGGTTATAAGGGAATCAATGCATGGCCAGATCGAATTCTTGAGCTGAGGTGTGAGCCAAGGATATAGTAGATTTAGAGTGGCTTGCCATCATACCAGTCGCCTTGTAGAAGGAAGCAAGGATATTATCAAAGGTGTTCGTGTCTCATACACTTCCATCCAAAAATATGATGACATCATCTACAAATAGAAGATGCGTTAAATAACACTACTCCGTGATCTTCAAGCCTGATAATCTGTCATGCTATTTTTCATGATAGATGAGTCTGCTCAGCCCCTCCATAACAAGTAGGAAAAGGAGTGGGGAGAGAGGGCATCCCTGCCTGAGGCCCCTTTCAGCATGGAAAAAAGGGGAGGCAGATCCATTAATGAGAAGACTATATGAGGGAGTTGATATGCATGCCATTATCCAATTTGTAAAAAGAAGAGGAAAGCCCAGGTAAATAAGCAACATTTTGATATAAGTCCAATCCACTCGATCAAAGGCCTTGGCTAAGTCGATTTTGAGAATGATTCCTTTTAGATGGCGAGCTCAGATAGAATTGATGGCCTCTTGAGCAGTGCCAATCGCTTCATGAATCTGGCGGTCTTCAAGAAAATCAAACTGTTCAGGGAGAATGTGTTGTGAAAGAATAGATCTGATACGATTGGCAATGATTTTCGAAATAATCTTATAGAGGCAGTTGCAGAAGGAGATGGGACGGAAGTCATCAAATGAGATAGGGGAATCAATCTTAGGAATGAAGGCTATGAAGGTGGAGTTGATGGCATTGTAAAGTCTCCCAGATGAACGACATTCCTCCACAACCTGTAGTATATCTGAGGCCATAATATCATAAAAATCCAAGTAGAATTCAATAGTCCATCCATAAGGTCCCGGGCTTTTATCCTTCTTGAACCATTTCAGAACCCCCTCCAGTTCCTCCCTCGTAACCAGAGAGGTTAATTCCATTGCTTCCTTCTCACCTACAAAACGGGGGAAAATTCCAGCCACCTGAATGATATTTTCCAGGTTGGCTTCATGGGGGGCTTTGAATAGACTTTGGAAATGAGATGTTCCCAATTTGGAGAGCTTTTGAAAATTGTCTACCAGATCTCTATTGGGAAAGGGAATTTTCCAAATCATATTAGTGACCTTCCTTCCTTTTGCATAATTCTAGAAAAATCTGGTATTGTCATCTCCTGCCTTCAACCATATGGCCCTGCTCTTCAATCTCCATGCTTCCTCCCTTTCCTTCAGAATCTTGTCTTTCTGGAGCTCTAGCTCGATCAATTTTCTCTTTTCTTTAACCGTTGTAAAGCCAAGATTCCTGTCATCCATCAACGATTCCACCTTTGCTTCAATGTCCAGAATCTTCTGATCATCCTTGGCTTTCTTCTCCTTGGCCCAAACCATGGTTATATGTTTTATCTTGGAGAGATTATGGAAGAATCCTTCCGCTGCCGATCTATGATCAGATATAGGGTGGGACACCCAATAGTCCTTGATCAGATTAATATATTCCTCGTCTTGTAGCCAACCATGATTGAACTTAAAGGGAGCCCTTGGCTTGGCTTCAGGTCCCAAGATTTCCAAATAGATAGGCGAATGGTATGATTTTCCCCCTACCCCAACCCATTGTCTGTATTTGGTCAGTCTCTGAAGCAGAGAAATCTTAATCAAGAATCTATCTAGTCTCCTTTCGAGGGCCGCATCCCCTATCCTCCGATTCCTCCATCTAGGCATCAACTTATTCATGGGGATATCCGAGAGTTGATGAAGCTCTAGAATGTTTTTAAAGGAATCAGATAATGGGCCAACCTGTGCATGTGAACCCCAGGATTCCCCAAATCCCATAGAGAAATTAAGGTTGCCCCCAATGATAATCTAATCAATAGTTGTCATGCTTAATCCAAGAAAATTTTGCCAGAATTCCTCTCTCCTTTGGCAGGGGCCATAAACATTGATGATCCCTGTCGCAGAGTGGCAAGAATATGCTCAATGGATACTGCACTTCCCAAGGTTTCTTGTAGCATGAGAATATCAATTGTTTCATTTTCAATCAACCTCTGCAAGGCTAGTTTCTTGGAGGTACTAGCCAGACCTCTGCAATTAAAGGATAGGCATTTCATGGTGGAACCCCCTCTGGGGCTTTTAGTGCTCTAAGGACCCCTTCCATAGTGGATTGCTTGCTTGATACTACCTCAACTCCAAATTTCTAAATAGCTTTGGATAGGTTAGATTTGCGCCCCCGGGAAGTAAGAGCAGGGGGTCCAGAGTAGACCAATCCCAAACCAGTAGGAGGATCGATACTAGGTAAGGGCCTAGATTGGAGGTTGTAAGGATGTGACAACATCTGGCATGATGAGGCCACGACCTCAGATGAGGGAGGAGAGGAGGAGACAGTAGGAGATGATGGTACGTTGGTGGGAGGAGGGGGGGTGATTGTCCAAGTAACCAGAGATGCAAATATATTCGATGATGTATCAACGGAAAGAGATAGCGGAGATGATATCAGAGGGGGAAAAGAAACTGTACCTGAATTCTGCGCCACCTCTGCTGTAGCTGTAGCCCTAGCCCGAGTCAACAGGGGCGAGGGCACCCTGGTTGCATCCTCTGCCTCTTTCAACGAACCACCCACATGGGTATTCTTAGGTACAGGTGTGCTCAAATGCGATGCCGGAACTGGGGCAAGGGGTACCGTCATAGGAGCATTTCATTTTTGAGTCGAAGGCGAGCCTAAAGAGTTTGCTGTTTTCGTGTGCAGAGGGAATTCTTTGAATACATGCCCAATCTTGTGACACCTTCTACAACGAAACGGTACCCCCTCGTAATCCAAGATCTGAATCCTAGTGTAGTGCCTCCATTTCAGTGTGATCTTCTCTTCTAAACCCTCCCTTGTGTCCAAGTGAACCAGTATTCTTGCCAGCGCCAATTTTTCATCTGAACATATGTCTTGTCATATTCCAGGTATGTACCAAGGGAATTTCCGATCCTAATAAACACCACTTCAGACCAGAATTGTAGGGGTAGACCTAGTAATCGCACCCATATAGTTCTTGCTCCAATTTGTTCCTGCTCCGGATCGAATAGCGGAGACTAGCGCTTGAGGAGGACCAGTGCCATCTCAATGTGCCAATATTTGGCTAGGATCAGGTCAGTGTATTCAACTCTCGAAAAATGTAGGGAAAACCAACCCCGTGCCAGGCTCTGAACCTCCAGAAGCTCCTGAAGAATGCCCACCCATATCTCTTGAACCCAATTTGAGAGTCTGGTTGCTGAGTAAGCCCTCCCTCGCACATGTCCAACAAGTACTCTGTTGGCCTTATCCACAACCTCGCCCATTGAGATATCGTCTCCAAAGGTGATGGTAAGATCCTTTGTGGATTTCTTCACGCACTTAACCTTCCGCTTTCCTGTTCTCGGTGTCGATGGGTGCTCCGATAGTGGATCTGATCCCAAATCCTTCAGAGAATTTGACGACATAGGGATTATGACTAGGGAGTCAAAACATCCCGATGGGAGGGAATTAGGGTTTGCCCCATCCAGATGTGGTGCTCTTAGTGGGGGAACTAGGTTAAAGGAGGGGAGTGGATCAAAATTAGGGGAAGGAGGTGAAATAGTAGAGAGAAGATTTAACATGCCAGGGGAAAGCGGAGGGTTGTCTAAACCCGGGGTCTCCAGTGAGAGGGATACAAAATGAAATGACGATGTAGAGAATTCAGGGAGCACAACCGACAGCAAGAGACCCGGGTTAGGAGGAGCAGAACGATTATGGCTAGGGTTTGGACCACGATCGCAAAAAATGGAATGTCCTTCATAAGGATCCTGAGAATAATCAATCGCCTCTTCTACATAATCCATTGCCTCCATAACGGAAACTGCCTTCGAACCCATCGAGAAAGGAGTTAGTTGACCAAGGACGGTGAGATGGATGTCGATCAGTTGAGAAAATAGGGAGACAATTGTTCAATATTAGTCAAATTAACTGCAATTTAATTACAGGTCTGTTCCTGTGCAGATGTGGGAAGACGCACTCGCCACCTGCCCACCTGTGGCCACATCAGAGCCCAAAATCCCATCCTCTTTCCGTAGTTTGACATTAGTTAGACCTAGATGTTGAGGACACATTGTGCTCCAAGAGTGTAAGCAACTGCTATGCTTTCATGAATAAGTATCTATCCAACCTTTCTTTTATGTTGTTTTTTCCAATTATTTTGTTGTTCCAAGTGTATTTGCCATTATTTGGCAGAATGCCTATTAATTTGTAATCTTCTATTATTTCTTCAAGAGCTTCTCTTGACGGGTCATTGTGAAAGTTTCCGCCAAAATTTTCTTCTGTGTTCCTTATCATATTTAAATCCCCTCCCAGGATTAAGCGCCCATTTTGTCTCTCTTCTATTTCTTCTTTAACTAATTTCCATCATTGTTCTTTCTCTCTATAGTGATTTGGAGAATACAAGTTTATAATTCTATACTATTATTTTGTATTGAGATTCCTTAACTCTGTTCGAATCCACTGTCTGCTAGTTTTGTGGGTCATTAATTCCCATTTTATTTTATCCTAGATGGTGCTGATTCCTCCTAATGCTCCTGTGGTTTCTAACGCCACTTCTTCATAGTGTTTTAGTTTTTGAATCATTTTTTGACTTTCTTGCTTGTTTGGTTTGGTCTCTTGGATCATATATATCTATATATCTGGTTGTTCCTTGGCTAAAATGTCTCTAGCTACATTGAATTTGAAGGAGGTTCCAAGGCCACGACAATTCCAAGAGACCACTATCATTATTTATTGTTGTGTTGGTGTGGTCCTCCCTTTCCTCTTTGCTGAGTTTTTTCCTGACATCCTGTTTGTTTCCCAAGGAATGAATCCATTGGTTGTTGCATTCCTAGGGCCATTTCTTTGGCTACTGCCTCATCTCTAATTTATTTATTGGATTTCCTTCCCACTTTTTTTTGCTGATCCTAGGCTTGGGGGATTTCTTTGGCTTTGTTTCTAGTTATAATGCGATCCACTAAGGGATGGGGAGGGGAGGATATTGGGTTGGGGGTGGATATGGTAGGGTTTGAGGGTGGGGATATGGGAGAGGGTGGATCAATGGAGTCTTCTAATGGCTCAAAAGGATTCACAGTTGTGAGATGAGGAGGAGTAACCTTTGCTGGAGGCTGGGATGTTGATTCATTAGCTTTATGGGACTGATAAATATTTGGCGCAGTCTGCTTATTGGTAGGCTTTTTTCTTTTCACTTGTTCCCATGTAGGTTCTTGCTCTTCTGCATTTTCATTCTCTATTTTTTAGGACACCTATTTGCAAAATGACCATACTTGTGACATACCTTGCATTTAAATGGTATTTTCTCATAGTCCAGTTGCTGAATATGTGTCCACTGGTCGACCTTGATCTTTATTTCTTCTGGGAGGCCTTTTCCGAGATCTACTTCCATAAATATTGTTGCACATGCATGCATATTGTCTTTTGGCTCACATCTGTCAACATATTTACCCACTGTGTTTTTATAGCCTTTACAGATTTTTCTCCCCAACAGTGAAGAGGAGGATGCGGGAGCCTAACCCACATAGGCACTATGCTTGGGACATCCATCTCCGGATCAAAATATGGTGTCCACCTGTTCAGGTATAAACCTCTAGAGTCCATGAAGTAAGGTCCATTTCTAAATATCAGATCTCTGTCCTCCTTTGTTTCAAAGAGAAAGGTGTAGTAACCCCTTCCAAAGAATCGTATTGCTATCTTCCCCTGTGTGGTTTCTTTCCAATTTATTTCCACCCATTTTTGCACTCACTTGGGTGATGGCCACAACCCAGTAAACTACCCAACAAGTCTGCATTCTGCCAAAGAGATGGCTGCTCTTCCTGGAAATGCTGGAGGGAGGGAAATATCTGGGATACTTTCAAGTTTCTTGACAAACTTATTGATTGATGGCCTATTCTTTTGAGCTCCATTCTCTGCGATTAAAGATGCAAAAGCTTCTGCATTTTCTTCATTCCCTATCTGCGAGGAAGAGTGAGGATCTCCCTCCTCAGAGGGCTGCATGGTCTAGTTGGCCTCAACAGTAGGAGGCTGCCGAGAGATGGATCTGCAAGGGAAGCAGGCGGCTAGGTTAGTGCAAGCTCGGGCTGGGCTGTTGTGCGTGCGATCCTCCAATATACAACATTATAATGACATACTTCACCACCATTGAGCGCTCATTCTTTCTCAGTTTCTAATCTGCATTCCTCTGCGTTGTAAGTAGAGATTCCCTACTATAGGTCAGACATTTCTATTATAGTGTCGACCTTTTTGGTGCATCAGTCATCGAAGATCCTGGTCCCTTGGGAGTAGATAATGTTAGCAACTGCAACACTGCAGGGAGTGGTTCTAGGTGCAAGGACAAGGCCGAGGAAGGATTTCGATAGGGAATTCAAGTGGTTTAGGAGAAAAAAAGAACTTGAACATAGAATTCATTTTAACTTTAAACTTACCAATCAAATACTAAGAATATAAAATCTTTTGAGATATAATTATTTCTTCAAATTTTATATTTAAGAAAAAGATTTACACTTGTTTATGCATAATGTTTAAGTGATTATCTTATTTCATCTTAATTTATCAGTTAGCTCAATTAGCACAATGTTTCAAAACTCTCATTTCACCTTGTTTCTTCAATGTCCAATCGATTCCCTCACTCCACCTTCGTTCCTCAACTGACTCAATTTGTTCAATCAATTAATTTGGTCACTCTTCAATCAATTCTCCTTTGTTCTTTGTTCCTTAATTGGGTAAATTTGCTTTGTTTAGTTTGCTTATACAATTAAAATAATTTTTAAGAGATTAGTCAAAGCAATGGTTATATATTTAATTTTAAAGTTATTCTCAAAGTAAACACCAAATTAATATATATTTTTTAATTTGTGAAATAAATAAAAAATATATCATTAAACAATTTTTTTGTTTTATTTTTTTAAACTAAATTAAATCTTTAAAATTCATACATATATAACTAAACATGAAATACTTTATTCAATCTCAAAATCACTTGTATCAAAATGGCGTGTGTACCTGCTCTCCCCTCCCTGACTGTCGTCATGAAGAGAGGACTTCATGGCTGGCGCATGCGTCGATGACTTGGTCGGTTAATAAGGGTCTATGTTTGCTGTAATAATGCCACGTGCCCCATGTTACCACCGGAAGACTTTGAGCCAGGCTTGCTTACATATGAGCGAATCAATATTTAGCCATGTTACCAATATACCTTCTTTGTTCCGAAAGAATGAGCAGGTGCATTACTCGAATTCACATCAACAGCGGACAGCTCACCCAAACAACAGCAGGTGCAAGATGATCAATCGCCTTCGACAGCGGCATCACCCGCAATAATATGTGCAACCATTTCTATCCCTTGTCTCTCGTATCTACACAATCCACGCATATGGTATTTTTTTCATAAATATATTTAATTACTTTTAAAACTAAATTTAAAATACTTTAAAACCCACACATATACTAAGCCATGAAAGCCTCTCATACAATCTACTTAAAATATGGTATAATAAATGTTTTCAATACTGTTTTTTTAATTAAATTAATGCTAATGCTGTTATATTTATTAAATTAATGTTATGGTTTTAATACTGTTATATTTATTAAATTAATGTTTTTTTCATGAACCATACGTGTATGAATTATTTTAGATGATATGATTAAAATATAGTGTAACCTATCAGAAAAGTTATGTAAATTATGATTTTGTATTTAATATAATAAATTAAAAATAAATTATTGAAATTAAAATTGTATGTTTGTGATGTATATATATGTTATTTAGTTTATATTTTGTAATTATATTGGTTTTCTTGTAAGGGTGGCAAGTGCAAGGGGCGTTAGTGTGTTTTATTGGACCAGTAAAATTATTTTTCATGGAGTTTGGGAAAGACCATCAAAGACTAAGCAGAGACCCTTTTTCATGTGATTCTCTAATCCATCTTGATGCAAACTCCATAATATAATAATAATAGGGGACTCGAAAGATTATAATTTGACACTTTCACCTCGGCTACTCTCTAGTAGATATCAAGCTTATTATCTTATTTAAAAGGATTTGATCCCATTTGAAAATTATGAATGAATACACAATGGTACATGTTTTGCAGCACAACAATTCCATAGCAAGCAAGTCAACATTGTTAGAAACTAAAACCCTTCTAGTAAATGATTGGGTGAGTCACTTGTTAATTTTGTAATATCATGACAAGTGGAGGTGGGTGTTGGTGTTTTCAAGGAGCTAGGGAGGAGAGAGTCATGCACCTATGGACAACTAGTATGAGATTCCATGAAAAAAATAATGGGGTGCATGGGAAAGGACAATCATTTAGCCATTATTCCTTTGGCCATGGATGCCCTAGTGCAATGACACATGTGGGAGGAACTAAGGGAAAGGACATTGGGGAGAAGTTTAGGACAAACCAAAAGGAGTATGGCCACCATGAGAGCCAATTCTAATGGTTGGCATGAGGAACAACCCCCAATTCCTTTAAGATAACTTAGGGGATATAAGGCATGCAAAATTCTTTCACGTGTGAGGGATTTGATAGATGAGATAGATATTTCTTGGTGAGTTGGAGCATGGATATACATGTGTCATTGTAGATATTTAACATGCTAGAATCAATGAAGTTACTGATGGAAAGTGTGTGAAATTTATAGTAGACTTATTTTATTTTATTTTACTTTTTTTTCTATGGATGTCATGAATATCGTTTCAAATATTAACTAGTGAAGTATACATTGTTTACTATGTTTTTATTGATTGATTTTTCATGTTATGACTGGACACGTTTCTTTAAAAGAATTATAACATGTAAATCTTACATTTTTTCTTGTTTCTAGTAAAGAATGTACATCTCAAAAATCAATATTTTCAAGGCTTTATGGTTGTTTTCAGCTAATGGGTTTTGGTGGATATTTCAATATGTTTTATAAATGTAGTTGATATCTTCTAAACTTCTCCAATATGCTTTCTTTCTTGTCGAGAGGGTTAAAGATTTGTTGCATTCTTATTTTTATGCCATTGATATGAATGATGTTGATATTATTTTTGGATATCCTTGAATTGAATCACGTGGTACAGTTAATATTAATGTTCAAAGTAAGTTTGTGAATATTTTGTAAAAGAAGAAGGATATCACAATGCAATATATCTTTCTAGGTAAACAAGAAGGGCCCAAATGGCCAAATGCAAAATTTTGTAGGGAACACAATTGCAGTACTTCATGACAATTCAAAGGATGAGTTTGAGGTTGAATTGGAAGAAGAACATGTAGAAGCAATTGAAGAAATGATAAAGGAATGGTCTCAACAAGAATAAGAACCTAAGGTAGCACTTATTAAAGAGCGCAAGCAAGAGGAACTGAGAGCTAAAGCTTGTGTATATTGCCACCCACGCCACTCCAAGAAACATCAATCATTAAGGAAAGGGTGTCAATATCAACAGGCTTATTATGGACCAACATGGCACCAAATAAGCAACTAGTTACGAAACACATGGATGCATAACAATACTACATGGAGATATCATCATAGGACAACAAGGAGCAACCATATTCGAAATCAACATTGTTTGGAAGGAATTGGAGCCTATCTTCACATGTCACTAGGATGGATGGATGGTCATGTTTGGTACCAACTGGCTATATTGCTTAGTTCAAAATATTCCATGGTTCCTTCCCATATTTCAAGTACAAAGCATGCAAAGAGGGATGAAATGTAGTATACCTAGGGGGTAATATGGGGTACATACGGAGATACCTAATGGGAACAATAATTTGTATGTTTTTATGTATTATTATTTATGGAGGTCATTTATATTATATAAAGCCCATGTAATAGTGTGAACACAATGAATGTAACAAGGCCTTACTAGAAGGTTCTACCTTCTAGAATCTTCCTTCTCTAGAAGGTTCTACCTTCTAGAATGTTCCTTCTTTAGAAGGTTCTTACGAGTTATATAAGCAATGTAATAAAACGTGTTGAAGATTATTGTAATTATATCAATCATTTATTGAGGATTTCTTCCTTCCATAAGGAACAATATATGGTGTTACCATGCCTTAAGTTTCTCTATAATTCTTATTTATATTCCCTTTGATGTGAATGATTTATATTTTGAGTTAAGGGTTTATTCTAGATTACCTTTTCAAATCTATTGATTTACTAAAAAAAATATGATCTAAAAAATATAATAAGATTGTGACAACACAAATGAATAATTTTGATGGTGCATTCTATGTTACTTATCATTAAATAAGGTAAATGACTTTTACTTCCATCTCTTTTGGTAATATTCTAGAATACATATAGAGATAGGGCCATTTCCTAGTGAAGAATACATTGTTTACTATGTTTTTATTGATTGATTTTTCATGTTTTGAGTGGACACATTTCTTTAAAAGAATTATAACATGTATATCATACATTGTTTCTTATTTTTATTAAATAATGTACATCTCAAAAATCAATTTTTTCAAGGCGCTATGGTTGTTTTCAACTAGTGGGTTTTGGTGGATATTTCAATATGTTTTATAAATTTAGTTGATATCTTATAAACGTCTCCAATATGATTTATTTCTTGTTAGGAGGGTTAAAGACTTGTTGCATTCTTATGCCATTGATATGAATGATGTTGTATTATTTTTGGATATCATTGAATGGAATCAAGTGGTACAGTTAATATTATTGTTGAAAAGAAGTTTGTGAATATTTTGTACAAGAACAAGGAGGTCAAAATGCAATATATCTTTCTAGGTAAACAAGAAGGGCCCAAATTGCCAATTGCAAAATTTTGTAGGAAACACAATTACAGTACTTAATGACAATTCAGATGATGAGTCCAAACTTGAATTAGAAGAAGAACATATATAAGAAATTGAAGAAATGATAAAGGAATGGTATCAACAAGAATACGAACCTATGGTAGCACATGTTAAAGAGTGCAAGCAAGAGGAATTGAGAGCTAAAGCTTATGTATATTGCCACCCACACCACTCCAAGAAACATAAATGATTGAGGAAAGGGTGTGTGCATCAATAATATTATCATGGATCAACATGGTACCAAATAAGAAACTAGTTAAGAAACACATGGATGCATAACAATATTGCATGGAGATATCATCATAACACAATAAGGAGAAACTAGATTCGAAATCAACATTGTAAGGAAGCACTCGGAACCCATCTTCACATGGCACTAGGATGGATTGATGGTCATGATTTGTACCAACAAGCTATATTGCTTAGTTCATAATATTCCATGGTTCCTTCCCATCTTTCAAGTACAAAGCATGCGAAGAGGGATAAAATGTAGTATACCTAGGGGGGGTAATATGGGGTACATAAGGAGGTACCTAATGGGAATACTAATCTTTATGTTTTTTATGTATTATTATGTATGGAGGTCATTAATATCATATAAATACCATGTAATAGTGTGAACACAATGAATGTAACATAGTCTACCTTCTAGAATGTTCCTTATCTAGAAGGTTCTTACGATTTATATAAGCAATGTAATAAAACATGGTGAAGATTATTGTACTTATATCAAGAATTTCTTAAGGAATTCTTCTTTCCATAAAGAACAATATATATGGAAAGATATATGGCGTTACCCTACCTCATGTTTCTCTATAATTCTTACATGTATTCCCTTTTATGTGAATCATTTCTATTTTGAGTTAAGGGTTTATTCTAGATTACATTTTCAAATCTATTGTTGTATTGAACAAAATATGATCTAAAAAATATAATAAGATTGTAACAACACAAATGAATAATTTTGATGGTGCATTATAAGTTACTTCTCATTAGCTAAGGTAAACAAATTTTTGTTCCATCTCTTCTGGTAATATTCTAGAAGACATATAGAGATAGGGCCATTCCCTAGTAGATGAGATGTTAATTAAAATAAAAATAAAAATTTATTGAATCAATGATAAATTTCAACTACTATATTAAAAAATCCTTACATCATTATTTTATCATGTAATAGATCTATAAGATCCACTTTAAAGCTATCATCATTATAGTGTAAAGAAGAAAAATAACTAAATAAATACATGAAACATTAATACTATTATAAATGAAAGTACAATTTCAACATAAAAGAAGCAACTCTTTTCTATAGAATTCTAGCTAGATTCATAATAGGTCTAAAGATAGAAAAATTAATGAGATGATGGTTCCAATGTCATTGACTTTAGTGAGACCTATTTAAGGGAGTGACCGAGACTCTTAAAAGCTCTTAGAGACACAAAATTTCAATAAGACCTACCCTTTCCTATCAAAAGATGCCATATAAAAAGGAGAATATAACTTTTCCTCTTTAAAACATTTTGAAATAACCCCAAGATTGAAAATTGGAAAGTGAAATTAATAATTTGACTTTGTTAAACCCTTAATAAGGCCCTATGTGAAGCATAAAGCCCCATGCAAAGCCATAGATAGTGAGTTATATTTACATTGTTAGATTAATTTGGTCAATTAAAACCTTTTAGTGTAGTAATGCCCTTTGTCTCTTATATATATATATATATATATATATATACTATGGAGACCTAGTTTTAGGATCATCTCATTAAATATTTCACATTTTTTCTATGGTAGAAGGAGGTTTCTCCCTTGAAGAAGATTATATTTCATTCTTATATCTATTTCTCAATGCATGGATCTATCTCTTGGTATTTTCAAGTTATTTTAGGGTTTGTTGTCTATCAGACCATCGTAAATATTCTTGGGTATGTGTTATTATATTTGCACATGATGCAGTGGAAGCGATATCACACATGTAGTTGCATGGGGGGTAGTATCCCCCATCATGGCTAGCCTTAACGGGGCTTGACAAGATAAAATCATTGATAGGTTTTTATCAAGAGGTTTTTCTCGGTATGGTTTTTGCTTTGGAAGTTTTATTGGAACTTGATTTGTGATCGATGGCAATGTAATTTTAGTCAAGGAATTATGGTTGTATTATAATACAAGGTTAAATTTATTAAGGGTTTTGGATGACATGAGATCATATATATTGTATTATAAAAAATGAAGTTGATTAATGATAAAAGTTAGAGGTGCAACTCTAAATGGTTATATGATTTTCCTAGTTTGGGTTTCCATGGTAACCCTTTGTCTTATATGTGATTACTATTGTTTTATTTATATTTATTTATAATATGTGTATGCAATTCATTCCTTTACAAGGTTTAGAACTTACAAATCTATCACTTACATTAGGGGAATCTTGAGGTCTAAAATGGGCCTCCTGAGGAAATTATAAAATAACAGTGGAAATAATAAAATAAGATTATATTACATGATAAAATTTTAGAGGGAAAAATGGTCGGACAAATGCTCTGGAAACCCTGTAACAACTTGGGTTGAGTTACTAGTCCTTGAAGCCTTGGTTGGAAAAATTCTCTTGAGTCGTTGGTGGGTTGAATTACTAGTCCTAGATGCCTTGGTTGGACAAACTCTCTAGAGCTCAACAACAGTTATGGGTTGAGTTACTAGTCCTAGAAGCCTTGGTTGGAACAAACGCTTTGGAGCCTTAGAAAACTTGGGTAGAGACTGATCTGGTGATGATTAGTGATGTCTGACCATGAGATGGAATCACTGGTTGAGGGTTGAGGTGGCTTGGCATCTGGAACCTTCCTTTGGTTTTCTTTTTTTATTTCGTGTGATCCCACATTCATGGTTGGAATATGGCCTAGGGGTGATTAGATGAAGAGAGATTTGGTTCAGCCCAATCTATGGTTGGGTTGTACGTGGAAGTCCCTAACTTGGTTTTATTTACATATGTTAATAATAGATCCTTTTATTTGGTATTTCCAAGAGTAATTGTGCTTGTCATTATGTGTCTTAAATAGTTGTTTCATCATTAATATATCTTTGGTTACTTGTTTGTTATGAGCATGTTTTATGATAATCTTGATGTATGTCTCTCATCATGTTTTGGTTAGTAGATGAATAATAATTAATGAATGACATAATAGATAACAATGCATCTATTGGGAGGAGATATCAATCTTTCTTGATGATTCTCAGATAAGTATGAGATCCTTGTGTTCAGATCTATTGTTATGACCTATAGATTACATGTTTGTGATATGTTTAATGAAATTCCCATCATGGTTAGTATGGGTCGGATCATGCCCTTGGTCAAGTGTTTTAATTAGTAACCTTATCTCAGTGTTAATTATCATTTCTAGAAGTTTCATGAAGTTTTGGGCAGTAACCTGAGTTCTGGCCCTGTGGCACCTAATCCAAGGTCACTGACACAAAACTACCTAAAAAAGGCCACAGTCGCATACATACCTTTTTTGGGAGCAACTGGAAGGCCTCAGTCACATGGAAGAATTGTAATGGGAGCGGATAGGGGTCTAGATCAGAAAAATGACAAGTTGTCTAAGGGTTTGGGCACTTAGAAGGGTTGGTTGTCTCCTAAAGGTTCTGTAGCTCCTGAGGAAGGGAAAAGTGGTTTTTGTTTTGTGAGTTCCACTTCCTTAACTGTAAATGGGGAGTTGAGTCATATCATAGTAACTTTTCGTCACATGTTTACCCCGATTGGCCGTTTATCTTGGGTAAATGTGGGAGGAGGGTGTTACAAAAAATATTATTTTTATTTATTTATTTATTATTATTATTATAACAAATATTCATATAGTCTAACTAATAAACAAAATGACCCTTTTTCTTGACAATTTTTCTAGTCATTTTTCCCAAAATTCGATAATTTGTTTTAAGAATCATAATTTTAAGTTGTTTAATATGCAAAATTCAAGTGCACGAGGGGTTTTTTTAGGGTGAAAAATCCGTTTATGCACTCAAAAGTGCATTTTAAACAACAAGAAATTACAATCTTACTCAAAATTGTTTTGCCAAATTCGGGGAAAAAATATTTCGCCTATTAGTTAGACTATAAAAATATTTATCAATTCATGTTTTAGAATTTATTGATACTCATTAATGTCTTTATACTTATTGAGATAATGGATAATAATAATTAATGAACACTAAGCAAGTGGTTAATGTTCTATTTGTAATTTATTTAAAATTATTTTTAATATTTTTCAAAGAGAGGGTAAGCATTTTCATTAATTTAAAATGTTTATTTCAGGGCCAAAAATTGGACATTGGTCTACATATTTGATGATTACACTACTTTTAGGAACCCACACCATTTCTAGCCTATTCTTGTGACTGATTTTACTTACTTTCCAAAATAGACATCGACTATATGCCTTACAAAAAGATCCTACCAAAAATATATATCTCATAACATTTAAAATATTAACTGCAACAAAGGAGGGACAATTCTAAGACAAGAGATTCAGACAATTAATAGCATCAATTTATTTCTACTTTATCTATCTCTGAGGCTACCCTGACTTTTTTTCTTCTTTGGCTCCCCATTGGTTACAACTTCATCCTTGGTGAATTGAGTCCCTTTTCTTGTGTTCTCTTTTATTTTAGACACCTTGCTATCCATGGATGCCAATTCTGTGTGAATTTCTGACTGAAATTTCTCCACTTTACTCTGCAAGAGCTCAATTTTGGTGTTCATTAGGAGTTGATAAGACTCCCTCTTTTTCTGTTCAGCTAATCCTCTTTGATTCAAAACTATCATTAAACCTTCTAGTAATTTGAATAATTTAGTCAGAAGCTGGACCTAATAGGACTAATCCCACATACAAGAAGAAGACCCAGACTCTAGCATGGCGAGGAGATGTCTATCCATTATACGATCCTCAAGAGAATAAATTGTCTTTAGTCATAGGAGAAACAAATTTACTGATCAAACGAGAACTATTACCTCAAAACAAGAAATCTAGCCAAAAAACTCCAATAAAACATGAAATATTATTTGAAAATGAAAAGTGATGATGTTGGAATAACAAATTTTTCTACATTTTTTAAAAATGGCAATAAAAGCCAATAAAAGCCAATTATTTTTGTGAAAAACACCCTGAAAACCGAAAGTGTTAATGCTGGAATATTTTATTTATTTTATTTATTTTTTCTTTAGGGTAATTTTTCAACATCTTTTTTTTTTTTTTTTTTTTTTTTTTTTTTTTTTTTTTCTCGCTAAAAAACTAATCTATTATTTACAGTAACAGGCAAAACATTACAGTCATATAGTGTCTTCACCAAAGGCTAAGACTTGGCATTCTAAACTGAGAAAGATCCTCATAGGAGCAGCCCTCGCAGGGGCGCCATACTTGAACACAACATCCTGCTTCTGACCAAAAAACATCCCACGTAGGGGTACTGTGACTCTCAAAAGGAGCATCCAAATCAAAATGAGTAACCCTCGCAGGGGCAGCAGACTACCAACAATATTATCCCACGCAGGGGCAGCAAAAAACATGACCAGAAAAGCAATGGGATTACATGACATAAACCGAAAGCCGAAGCAAAACCTGAGGGATGCTGGAGAGGGTGAAGCTGAGTGGAGGGCCAGCTACTCCTCTGGTTCCTCTTCGACCATCGGGCACCATCCAAATCTTTCAGCTTCCTCTGCAGCAGGGTGGGGACCCAGGTTGACGTCGTCCGCCTTGGAAGTTGACGCCTCCTGAGGCTTGGGAGCTTGTTCTGCAACCATTCCTGGCATAGCTTCGAAAAATTCTGAGCCCTCGTCCTGGTGCGATTTTTTGCCACGGAGCTCTTCACTTTCGGTTGGCGTTTCCTCCAGGAAAAGTACCGACACATGAGCATTGATACAGGGTCTGTCCAACAAGCTGCTGAAGGTAAAAATGGCCGAGCCAAAGGCCGGCGAAGGAGCTGAAGGGTCTGGGCTGCAAGAGTCCACGAATTGGCTGGCTTGGATAGGCGTGGCGTCAAAGAAGCAATGGCAGCAGCATCGACAACGATGGGGGTGAGGTTCCTGAGAAGGAGGCCGAGAGGACCCTCAACGAGCCGAGCCTCGACGGCTAAGCAGGCGCTGTCGTGGCCTAACCATTCTTGCAGCAGAGCCAAGGATAAGGAGCCGAGTGGGATAGGGAGGCAGAATTGAGGCAGAGGCGAGCGGGTGGCACTTGAAGGACTCCAATTCGCAGCCCCCTCGCCCTTCAGATCTACAAACAGCGAGTAGAGGGATGGTAGGTATGGTTTCCCTGAGAGCTGATGACCAGGTGGGAGCCGGAGCGACAAAGGCCAAGTGCTGAGCATGAACCAGCATGATCTGAGCCTCCCCATCACCTTTTTTAACCACTGTAACGCTGCCTCGAACCTCAATCGCCATAACTGCTTGTTGCAGTCGAGCCTACGGCGTGAACGGAACATTGAATGTGTTCCTGTGTTAAACCCAGCCATATATTCCTTGGCGGCGATCGGGCATTGAATGCCTGCATTACACTTGAGGCAGCACATGACCAGCATGTGGCTCCTCATTATCTTCAGTCGTGTCACCCGCATCCGGGAAAATTTTCAACATCTTTTAATAATGATGTTAAAGATAAAATATCATGACTTTGAAAAATATTAAAATTTTAATGATTTTCAAGCATGTCATTAAAGATAAAATATCGTGTCTTTGAAAAGCCTTAAAATTCCAAATATTTTCAGGCATGCCATTAGAGATAAAATATCACATCTCTGAAAAAACCTTTAAATTCCAACAATTTTCATCTATGGTGTAAAGAAAAAATACTTATAATTTTTTTCAATCATAGCATTAAAAGTAACATATCATGACCTAAAAATATCTTAAAATTTTGAGAAATTTTCAACCATAGAATTAAAACCAAAGATCATGGCTACAAAAAACCTTGAGTTTTCAGCAAAATTTTATGACTAAAAAAACTTAAAAAAAGAACATGTGAATGAAAGAGTCATTATACAAAGAGTAATTAATTTTTAAATGCTAAAAGTATAGGTATTTTAAAATCTTAGCCTAAGACAACTTGACACATTGCAACAAAAATTCCAAAATAAATAATCAAATTGACATGCAGCGTATGTGAACTCTACCCATTGTAATGAAAACTTAAAGACCAACCATGAAATTGACACATTGTGGGGGTAGATTTGATCTATTATAACAAAAACTTTAAAATCAACTATCAAATTAACACATAATGGGATCAGGTTGCTAGTAGATCGATACATACCCTTTAAAAAATAAAAAATAAGTATATATTTATATATACATACATTGAAAAAACACAAGTTACAAAATAAATAACAAAGTAAATAAAACATAAATAAATTAAAAAACATGACCACAAAAAAATCATATATAATATTATATATATATATATATATATATATATATTATATAATATTATAATATATATATATATATTTATATATATATATATATATATAGATATATAACGTAAAAATGTAAAAACAATACAATTAGCTTATAAAAAAAAAATTAAATAGAAAAAACAAAACAAAAAACAAAAAACAAAAAAAAATTAAAACCAAGACCTTATGTGCCCTAGATGGACAAAATCAATTCCCAGAATTGGCCTTTCCCTCCTAGGGCCACACAGCCTCGGGCCTAGGCGGCCATGGCCGATTCCTTGAATTGGCCATGGCCACTTGGGGCCCGCAGGGCCTTGGGCTTGTGTGGGCAAGGACGATTTAGAGAATCAAGTTTGCATGCCTAGGTCTTGCGGGGCTTATGCTTTTTTAATTTTTTTTTAAATGTTTTTTTTTAATGACTTTATATTTTATTTTTTTAATGTTTCTTTTAATTACTTTTAATGTGTTACTTTTAATGTTTTTGCTTTTTAATTCAATTTATATTTTAATCCTTTTCAAAAATAATTGTTTTAATGCTTTTTTTAAAATGTTTTTATTATTTGTTATGTTTTTATTTCTTTTTATGTTTTTTTTCTAATTTAATTGTATTTTTTGCTTTTTTTTTTTCCAAAGAAAAAGATCTAAAACTTTTTATTAAGAAGATATAAAAAGTTTTACATGTCGACTATCATCTTCATCCCATCAGAGGACAACAAGAAAACATTTTAGACATCCCAAAAACCGAGGGGAGTCATACAAGTATTCCAAAAGCAGCTCATATCTAGCATGATAGAGGGGCTCAGTACATCACCCATTCCACAAGCATAAAAAGAAACGCCTACAGAGACGCGAAAGAAAGAGCCCCGCAACTGATTATAGCACAAAAAGAAAATATAGACAGAGAGGCTTCCTTCCAGGAAGGAAAACAACCTCTTACATAGATACTGCATATTCAAACTGTCATATGAAAATAACATAGAAACAGAAACAATCTCGTCTACATTTAGGAAGATGCCGAATCAGCAAGAACGATCATATCGTCCCTTGGAGGACAGGGGAGATATTGTCTGAGAGCAGAACAGAGGAGTTTGCTGCAAAAAACCATGATCCTGATATTTTTTGCTTTTAAAGTTTTATGTTTTTTAATTTTAATTTTTAGATTTTTTTTTTTTTTTTTTAATTGTATGTTTTTTGTTACATTTTTTTTGTTTTTTTTTATTTAAATTTTTATTGAATCATATTTTTTGGTAAAAAAAATTGCTATTTTCCAAATTATTTTATTCAATCGTTTCATAAAAATATTTATTTAACATGCCATTTTTAGCAAAAATATTTTGGTAAAAAAAAGTTGCTATTTTCCAAATTATTTTATTCAATCGTTTCATAAAAATATTTATTTAACATACCATTTTTAGCAAAAATATCTTGAAATACGTATTTTTTTAATTATATCTAAATGCAAAATGTGAATTTTTTTGTCTAGTGTTTAAAATTATTATTTTTTAGTGACAATTATTATATGTATATTGAAGCATTAATAATGATATATAATATATAAAAAAATTCCCAACCTCAAAATATTAATGTTATTATTATTTCTTAAACTTTGCAAAAAAAAAAAATTCATTATAAAAAAAAATTGCAAAGAAAAACAAAAAACACATGTTTGGAAAACCCTTAAAAAACAAACATCTTAGGATGAAAACAAGAAGAAGAATAACACAACTTGAAAAATGTTTAAATAATCAACATTTAAAGAAAAATTGTGCATAATTAGGACATAAGAAACTTTAAAGTGCCAAAAATATGCCTTAAAAAAATGTTGATGCTTTTCAAAATCCAGATAAAAATCATAAACATTTATAAAAATTTATCCACACTTAATACATTAGAAAATTTAAAGTGTCAGAAATAAGCCATCAAAAAAAAGGGGTTAATGTTGCATCAACTCTTTTCAAAATTAGCATGAAAATCACTAACATTAAAAAAAAATGTTCATACTTCATACATAAGAATATGCTCCAAAATTTATCCACTCTTACTACATTAGAAAATTTAAAGCATTAAAAATATGCTCTGGAAAAAGGTGTATTCTGAATCAAAACTTTTCGAAATCAGATATTTTTTTTGCTACCTCAAAAAAATGAGCACTCGGTACAGTTCTCATTTCATTGGTAACTATGTTAAGAGACTTATTAAATATGACATATGTGAATAAACAAGGGAAAAACAGAGTCGAATATATTGTTCGTCGCGATGAATCCATCTAAAGGCAATGGAATGCCTTACATGTGAGCCCATATCTAAGTTCTGGTTGATTTCTAGGACTTCCAAGCAAATGATACACTAATGGAGTTGTAGTAACTTCAATCTATTTCAAATTGAATGAAGGATCAATACCAAGGCACTTTTCCCTTGTGCAAGGTCGATACCTCCATTAATTCTTAGGATTTGATACCTCCCTTTCCTGCATATTGAATCCTCCATGAGCCAACTGTGACTCCAGAAAAGACAAGATGTCTGAGTTCTTAATTCACGGGCTCAAGAATTATTTTTGACCTCCTTTCCTATATTTTTGATGCCAGAATATTTTCCATAGTGTGATTTACAAAAACATATCTTCCCTTCTTGAACTCTTTGATAATATAAATCATGGCTTGACTAGATAAACCTTTAGCATTACAATTGTCGTTCTTCATGATAAACACTTCAAGAAAGGGGTGAGATCAAAACATTTGATCCACTTATAATTTCCTCTACTCCATGATAGAGCCTTTATTTTCTAGGGAGTCAACTTTGTCACTTAAATATCTAAGAACGTGATAAAATTCTATTTGCTCAATTCTTAAAATTTGTAGAGCAATTCTTTAAAGGATTGAAGAAAGAGGTGAACTTAACAAACCTTAAATGTTGCTTGCCTCACAAATTACTGTCTTGGAATCTCCAAACAAATGGATCTTCATAATATTCTTATCAATTTCTATTTCTAAACCTTTCCATAACACCAAATACTCTACTTGATTATTGGATGCTACTCCTAATCCCCAAGCATATTGAGACTCTATTTTATCATTGTGTAGATAATAACTCCTCCCACTCCTCCCACCCCTTAGTTAAAATTAATTATAATAATAATAAAGTATGATAATAATTTATAATCAAAGGATGATTGTTATTTATATGAATTAATGACACACCACTATGTTTTTTTTTTGTAAGATTGGTAGTTCCTTTCTATTCCATTTTCAAAAACAAACAGGGGGTAGAAAAACATCATCGAAGATCAAATGGCCTCAACCTTCCCATTGGGAAACCAGGTCTGTTGGCCATCTAACAAAATTATAAGCCATCCAAAATCTAAATATTCAGAGAATTTTTAGCAAAGATATATAAAACTAAGTGTCTTTGTATCTTCTACTAGTTGTATGCCTATAACTTAAAAACATGAACTTCTTACTATTCATTTTTACATAACAAAATTGTTTATCCAAAAAATGTTGAGCAACACACTAATCATATAAATATTCTATTAGTGTTATGTATTTAGCATTCGATCCAGACAATTACATTTGTGGGAGGCATGGAATGTGCCTCTCTATGCCAGCTAGAGGAGAATTTTGCCATTGGATTTGTCGTTATATGAGCTTGAATTCCCTGAGGATTTCATGGATTTCAATTGTTGGCTCTAGAATTTCTACAAAGGTTTAAGTCAAATATTTTTCCAATAGAGACTTCATCATCCAGAAAAGATATAGGGCTTGTTGATACTTGGTGCAACAACCTCTCATTTGACTAGGGTCTAGAATAAGATCCTTCCACTCGTCTAACTCCATCTCATTATTCTTTGTCTGCTTTCTAATTTCATTTTCCTAACCTGTGATTTTCTGATAGGCTCGAGGGTGTGTCCTTATCCGATAGATCTTGGCAGCTTCCATAATGATATCATTATTGTTTCTACGACCCCAACTCCTGGAGTATTGCGGTTGATGCTGACTCCTTCCACACCCACGAGCTCGACCTTGACCACAACTACCCCTCGAATTTCTCCCCTAAAGTGAGGTAGGCTAAATCATCAATTTTTGGTGATAATAGTATGGATGGGGAATACATATCAAATTTGACACCAAAACCTCAACAATCAAAGACCTTGTCTAAGAAGTAAACCAAAGAACTAGAAGACGACCTTGAGGGAATTGCCACCCGACTAATTAAAGTGTAGTCCTATAGGTGTTTGAAAAACATGTGCAATAGAACAATGATCATTAGACCAAAATAAAGGAGTGTTTCCCATGCTCTTGACATGGTTTTGTCCATAAATTCTGACATTAGTGGTCCCGAACCCACCATATGCTTGTAGATAGGAGACAATAATAAAAAGAAGGGATATCCCTTCTAGTCCTCCCCGAGACAAGCCAGACAAAGGGTTCTTCTTAAATAAAGAGGAATTAAACATATAAACCAAACACTTAACATACAATTTAACTAAATAGATACTCCAAAGATGTAGGAGCATAGTACTTGGCAAGATACTAAGCCAAATAGATGGTTTTTTGGGCATGAGCTACAGGACCCTAGACAACCTAGCTAAAAAGCAGACACCTGCATCCCATAATTCTAGAAATAATTATATAATAGACTAGAAATACACACCAATAGCCTCCATCCATGGACTATTGAAACCCAAGCAGAACACATGGAAAATGGTATACAAAAATTAGAAAATGTGAAGGGTGGAATATTCCAACAACCAATAGGTTTCAAGCTTGGTATTTACCTTTCACTGCCATCCAAGTGCCGAGATATTATCTAGGATGACCTGTAATACCAGGGATAGTTCTAGAAAACCTTTCGGCACTACCTACATTGAAACTAAAGATCTTGTCTTCGAGCCTTTCCAAATGTTGTCGATTGGAAATACTTAACCTTCTCACCACCTTTTGCATGGGAAAACATGAATGAGGGAGACCACGTACCCACCTGCCATGCCCTATCATTAATGTAATGAAAGGGGCATGAATCCCACCAATGCCTCACAACGATCTCTCATCTCGATTGGGGAGACACATCACTATGTTTGTATAGAGATGTTATTACAATAAATGTAGATAAAAAGTTTTTGCATTGGGAGGCATAAATATGGTATAGTAAAGACTTAGATACACAAAAATAATAATAAACATAATATTGGGTCAATTCAAAAAGTAATAAAAAGAAAATAATAAAAGAAATAAGCCGACTCAATTCAAGTTGTTATATTGCAAATTTATTTTTATTAATAAAAATTAAAAACAATTTCTTAGGAAAAAATCCATAATATGCATATCAAATTAAAAAAAATAATGATTATTCATATTAATAATTATTATATTGATGGTATTTCACAACTTCATGTTTGAATTTAGTTAATAGTCATATAAAACATTTATACTTATAATACTTTTTTTTACCCCTTAAACTTTATATATATAATCTATGTTCATTATGCTGAGAGACGCTCTCAAGCCCGGTATGGAAGAGATGTTGTTGTAGAAATTTCTACAAATCTTGCTCTGATACCATGTAGAAATTATGATGTAGATTTGCAACTGCTTTTGCAATTTTAATCAAAATCAAAAGACACAAACCTACTCTACTGCTCTGTGAAAAGTAATTCACAATCTACAACAAAAGTTTTAGACATGCAATAAGAAATCACACAAATGCAACAAGTATTTTTTTCGGGGAAAGAAAACTTCTAAAAACCCCAATGCCTGCTTGCATTAATCTGATGAATGTAGATGTATTACAATTAATTTACTCAACTAAGAACAACTTGCAAGTGCATAAGCTATCTCTCTACTCACTGAAGGGCTCTGACCTAGATTTAGTCAAATTCTTCCTTTGCTTGGCCTCTTATTTACTTACACAATTTCTAAGGAAATAGGCCCCTATTTCCCCCCTATTTTATTATGCAATTCCCAAGGATTGATCACCTCACCAATGCAACACATGTACACTCAAACTAGTTTACAATTGTTGTTAATTGCCTTGGAAACTCCATCACAACTAGGAAACTCGAATTCTTTGCATGCATGAGCTAGTTATTAGGTAATTAATGAGTTAACTAGATGATATCTGAGTTAGACTCATCTCCCACTACTTAATTGACCACCAATTAGTTCTATTAACAATTAGAACTAGTTTAACTAATTACAACGGAATTTAATGCAACCTAGACTCCTAAAATTTAGGAATCACTACATTCAACTACACTTCATGCCATTAACCCGAATTAACTGAGTTGGACTCCAAAAAAATAGGAATCAAAACAAGAAAATTGAACTTGAGCACATTAACTCGAATTAAGTGTTCTTAACTGAGCGCTGATATGGAATCTCATATTTCCTCAATTTGACTAAGGTAGAATCAAATTGAGACTTTCTTGCTAGGTCAAATTAGACAAAAAAGGAATAAATATTAAACTAATATTATAAATAATATAATAATAATAATAATAGTAAATTTATTATTTAATTAAATTTTGTCTTTGTCAAATTATATAAAATTTTTGACTTCTCAATGGTATAGGTACTTTAACAACGAGGACTCAACCTATTGAGCTAACCCTCAAGTTATAAATAAATATATCTTATGATATAAATTAAGATGATTATGATTTATATTTGCAACCATAATATTTCAGAATTTTATATTTAAATTTAATTAATAGACATATAAAAACTTAATACTCACACATTTTTTCTTTCTTTATATATGAAATTATGTTGTATGTCACATTAAAAGCTTAAATAAAAAAATAATTATAAAACATGTTATGGAAATTTTTTATATTCATGTAGTTATTAATATTATGAAGCTTTAATAAAAGTTTAAAATAAGAATATTTTAAAATGTAGAAATGTGAAATTTATACATACTATATAGTATTATAAAGAATCAGTTTAGATTCATTTTAACTTTGAATTTAGTGTTGAAAAACATTAAATTTTTCAAGTGTACAAATTCTCTAGAGGTTTACATTTAAAAAAAGTAAGTTTGAATCTTGGAAGATTTGATCATTCTAGGCATTTGTTAGAGAAATATGCAATTTTCTGACATTGTAACCTCTAGGTGTATCGCACACCCTCAGAGCACTAGGCGAGGCTTGAACCAACAATGAATACATTATGAACAACTAATCTATAACCATGAGGGCCATGATATATATAT
>APFE031031881.1:0-13200 GCA_000404065.3 Pinus taeda | reverse complement strand
TATATATCTAGGTGTGTGTGTGTGTGTGTGTGAATTTAAGTGTGTTTTTGAAAGATGGCTTTGCAGTTTGGCATTCATTTATGAACACTACAAGGACGTAGTTAGGGTTTCTTTCAGGGGGGATTACAGTATAACCCTATGGCGTTCCATACACATTTTTGGTTGTATGTTTCACTTTTTTTAGGTTGAAGCTATATTCTTGTGGTTATTTCTTGTTTAACCAAGAGTATTGTTACTTCGTTGGTTAGCGCCCTCCCTCATCTCCTACGCTTGACTACCTGTGACAGTTCTCTAATGGTTGGTTGTGGGGATTTACTTGGTTTCATGAGGATGAGTGCTGATCTTGAGATGGAGGAGGATACAATGGATTATTATGCCTATCCACTTGAGGTGATGTCCATCTGGTAAGACCTACCACATCAAACTCAGGATTTGATTTAGCCTTTGCCATCTGGATCCCCAGACGTTGGGATTTATTCATTGCTCACTAACCTTAGAGGTAATTTTCATCTTCTTGTTTCTCTTGGTTCTCCTTTGACTAGTCATGTTTTTTATTTCTAGCCCAGTTCAAGGATTATAGTGCTGAAAGAGTTCGTATGGTCGGGGTCACAGGAATTAGGGATTAGTATTGTTAGTACTTCTCTTGAAGCTCTGACTTTTGTTGATAATTACATTTTCCCTAAAGTCCCAATGTACACTTGCTACTCGTTGGGCCTCACTCTGGTCTCCTTGGTGACCTAGGGTTCTCAATATATGGGGTAATTGGAATTTCTGGCGGGTTGGGGACTAAAGGGATAGCTGGTGAACTGAATGACATAGTGTTTTCTTTTGGTGCTGAAGATCCCTTCTCGGGATTAGGGTTTTAACAATATGTGGGTGTCTCTAAAGAATTGTTGTCTAGAGGGGCAACTAAAGATGCCAGGAGTGTATAGCCTAAAATTTCGATGGGTATTTCACCCTCTCATGCAAGAGAACCCTTCCTTGGCATCAATGATGGAGTAGCCACACAAAGGAAGGGAAAAAATATGAGGTGAACAAAAGTAAAAGAAAGGGATAGGATTTTGATTCTGGTGGCTGTCTCCCATTTCATGATATCATGGACACTGTTGAGAGGGTGTTTGTTGGTCGGGTTTGAGGTAGTAAATACTCATCCTCGTGTCTCAGGAAATGGGCACAAGAGGTTTGTAATTAATAAATGGATGTGATGCAAGGGGTATTCACCCTGTCAAGGGGTTAGTTAGCCTCCTAATTCAGCAAGGCGGAACATGCGAGTTGGGCTCTTTATAGGTATTGGTCCATAGAAATGGCTCCCATACACTTTAATCCATGGAATCCTCTATTTGATCTAGAGAGAGAACATTTGAGGGAAAGACCTATTTGGGTAAGGTTTCTGGGGCTACCTTTACATTTTTTGTTTGAAGATATCTTTCATTGTATTAGGGATGATTTGGGCCAATTCCTGGATTATGACAAAGGGTATATTGAATCGAGTAATAAATCTTATGCTAGGATCTTGGTTCATCTAGACACAAGAAAGGTACTGGTGGCCAACTTGGCATTGTATTACAGGGGGCTTTTTTATTTGCATAAATTGGACTATGAAGGCATATCATTTCAATGTTGTCAATGTCATGAGGTCAGCCATGTATACAAACTTTTTCCTCTCCTTCAGAAAAGTACTAATAAGGACAGAGTTGGGGAGGTTGAGATTCAAGTAGGTGTGGAGTCTAGGGGACAAGCCAAGTCTTCTCCATTCACACATGGCCTACCTCTACGTGTGGCATATGTTAAGTGTCTCTTTATGGAGAGGAGGTTTCCCAAGGAATTGACAATAGTATGGGCACTCGGCTCAACTCCATGGTGTCCTCCTATTTTGTAGGTAATTATTCTCCCATCTCTCTGTACATTTATCACTCTATTGTTTGTCTACCTTACTATATTGTTTGTCTACCTCACTATATTGTCTGTCTACCTTTTACTGCATCCAATATCATTGGGGCTCCTTTATCTTCTCTGTGGTCAGGTGTTGTTTCGTGTTAGATTACAAATGCCTCTATATGTTTCCGAGCTCTCACCCCATCATTCCAACCTTCTGAGGAGGTTTCTTGCAAGAACAATGAACGACCTCGTTACAACCTTCATTCTTTATCTCACTCTCCCCTTAGCTCTTCATTTCATCAGGACTCTAGACTTAGCTTAGGGGTGCTTTCTACCTCAAAATTTCCCAAGATTCCTAGAGGTCATCAATCACACATCTCGAAAGTCATTCATAATGCTAGTCAAGATATTTCTACTAGCCACCAATTATCTTGAGATGGGGTTCTTAGAGAAAATCACACCCCGCACTCTAGCCCCTAATGAAGTGGCTTTCATTCAATTGTCGTGGGTTATATAGTGACCCCAAAAAACTAGCACAAAGTGTTTGATCTCATCAGAGAATATGGATATTATCTTCCTGCAAGAAACCCTTGGGCATAGTTCTCACATTGTAAATTCGCTAGAAGGCATGTTTAAGGATTGGACCTTTTCAACCATTGATGCCCGGGGGCTTTCTGGTTGTTTGGTTCTTGGGGTCAAATGAAATTCCATTAATATTTTATGTACAAGGGGAGGGGAAGGTGCCATTTTCATAAACATCTTCTTGGACGAATTTCGAATGGAACTTTAGATCATCAATGTTTTTGGGCCTTGTACTGGAAGAGTCGAGTTTCGGAATAGTTCCATGGAGTGTTATTTCATGTTCTAGTTGGTCATATCAAAAATTTGGTGAGATCATGACCATGTAGAATCACTCTCATATTTATTTACACAATTGATATACAAATATAATCTGGTAGATATTGATATGTCTAGGATATTTCGTAATTGGAGGAATTAAAGAGTAGGTGAAGATATGATTGCTCGTAGACTTGATCAATTCTTAGTGAATGAAGCTTTGATAGAATCCATACCTTTATTTAGACAATTGGTAGGGATGAGAGGTATATCTAATCATTACCCCATACATTTTGAAATTCCTCGCAACATTAACAATCCAAGGGCTCCCTTTAAGTTCAATTCAAGCTCGTTTAAGGAGGAGGAGTTTCAAGCTTTGGATCGAGATACCTGGTGAACATGATCCATTAAGGGTGAGATTTCTGTGGCTAGGAAATTTGTCTATAATCTCCAAATGCTTAAGACAAAGACTATTGAGTGGGTTAGGAAAAAGAAGAAGAGGGATGAGGAATCACTAAAACACACTGAAACATAACTAGAGCTCTTAGAACATCCTGACGGTGGAGACTATGATTTCATAGAATCTAAATTGTGGCTTATATAGTTGGAAGTAGAAATAAGATGATTGTTAGAAGCTAGAGAGGAAGCATGGAGGTCTAGAAGAAGAGAAATTTGATTATAGGTTCGAGAAGATAATTAAAAAAAAAATCAACAATATGCCAAGGGTAGGAAGGCCATTAACACCATTTGGTCGCTAGAAGATGAAAATGAAGTTGAGATATCTAATTTTAGGGACCTAGCTAGTCTAGGGACTCGACATTTTAGATCACTCTTCTCAACTCCTCGATATTCCTTATTAGCTAAAATCATGCGGCTCACTAGATTCTTTCCTCGTTTTTTTTAAGAGAATAACAATGGAGATCTCATAGCTTAGATCACTTTGAGAGAATTAGAAGGGACTCTACAATTTTTCAAGAAAGACAAAAGTATTCAGCTAAATGACTGGTCAGTTGAATCCTACTTGGGCATTTATGAGTTGATTGGGATAGATTTATTGAAATTTATTGAGGAATGCATAATCCTGGGAGAATATATGATGCTTTTAACACAAATTTCATTGCCCTATTTCCTAATACTAAAGACCCAAAATCATTTAATGACTTCATATCCATTTCGCTATGTACTTGTATTTATAAAATCATAGCTAAAACCATTTCCAACAAGATTCATTCCATCCTCTCCCAACACATCTCTTATGAGAAATTTTCCTTTTTGGAAAACAAATAAATACATGAAACTATTGAAGTTACACAAGAACGATTACACAACTTGAAAATAAAAAAATGGAAAGGTATGATATTAAATATTGACTTATCAAAAGCTTTTGACAAATATAATTGGTTATATATCTGGATGCTACTCACACACTTGGGATTCAACATCAATTTTATCAATTGGATTATGTGTTGTATATCTTCCACTACTTTTGCAATTTTAATCAACGAAGTTGCATCAAATTTCTTCCATGTTGAGCAGGGCTTACATCAAGGATTCCCTCTATCTCCTCTACTCTTTCTCTTGAACATGGAAGGACTCAACAGAATAGTTAGGGAGGCTAAGAGAATGAGGAATCTATATGGAGTGTCAGTGGAACATAACATCAATTTAAATCACTTGCTCTTTTTTGATGATATCCTAATTTTCTTAGATGGCTCTCGTCATGATATTGATGCATTTATAGGTATCCTTAATTTATTTTGTAAATCCACGGGAATGGATGCTAATCATTTGAAATCTTCTCTATCTTCCACAGGTTTCTCTCGAGGAGATATCACTTATGTGCTCAATCAGTTTCCATTCCAACATATAAACTTTAAAGAAGGCCTTAAATATTTGGGTTTCCATCTTAAGCCCAATGAATATAAGAAAGTTCATTGAATGTGGTTAGTAGAAAAAAATGAAAAAGGCTTTTCTCATGGAGTCATAGGTGATTATCACGGGTTGTTCGACTCATCCTCATCAAGTATATTTTAAAAACCATTCATGTGTATTGGATGTCATTGTCATGGATCCTCAAAGGCATCCTAAGCAATATTCAAATACGGTTTTGCAGGTTCTTATGGAGGGGGACTAAGCAAGGCATAAATTTTGCATGGGTTAGATGGGACAAAATTTCCCTACACAAAAAATGGGGAGGATGGGGCCTCAAAAACCTTTTCATATTCTCTCATGCCCTTGCTACCAAGAGTGGATGGAGAACACTATGCATAAACATCTTATGGAATAGGTGGTCACACAAAAATATATACACCCGCTCTTTGCGAACTAATGGATACATCTACTAAAAAAATCTGAATTAACATATCCATGATATGGAAATCCATTCTTGACACATTCCACATCATTGGTTCTAGACTTGCATGGAAAATTGGTTGAGGACCGCAGGTCCACATTGGTATTGACCCTTGGTCGGGTAGCAACGATCAACATTTTCTACATGCATATTTGATGGTTTTCTTGGCTGATCATGGAAAACACAATATTGACCAGATTGTTGATAAGGAGAATACTGCAATCTAGGGACAAAGTTGGATGTTAGCTCAGGCTCTTAATATTCTTGTACAATGGCACTGAGTTTGGAGAGATTACATGAGAGCCCTTACCTCTTCTCGCATAAGGCTATAATACAGGGAGGAAGAGCTCCCCTGGACTCGCTCAAAGAGGGGTCATTATTCTCTCAGGGAAGGCTACCTATTCGTTCAAGTGGATAAAGAACTGGATCAACACAAGTTGTGGTGGAAGCATTCCTGGAAGCTGAAGAGTTTGAGTAAAACCAGGCTCTTCATTTGGTGCCTCCTCAAAAATAAAGTTCCTATGAGCAACAATCTCACGAAGAGATCCTTCCACAAACCTCCTTGGTGTGTGCTCTATCCCTGTGCTAAAGAATCTGTTGATCATCTGTTCATAGCTTGTCATTTTACCATTAGTATTTGGGATTTTTTTATATCAAGCTCTAAAAATCAACATCAGGCAGAGAGGTGATTCTTTTAATGAATCCTGGAGCAGTTGGTGGAATGAGGCCTCCCCCAAAAAATCTAAAAAACTTACCTCTATTGGTATGTTGGGGTATTTAGCTTGGTCGTAATCACAAGATATTTTCAGAAGATGAATATCACCCAGATCTTATTGGTGCTAATATCCTAACTATCTACCATATTTTACCTGATGAGGAGATAAGGAACATACCTCACACTGTTCTCCCTAAGAACATCGATCATACCTTTCCTTTTGCATATTTCGATGGCTCCACACAAAATGGACAATGTAGTGGTGGGGCTATTTTATACCTTGATTATGATCATTATTACAAATTACAATTTGGTCTAGGATCTGGAACAAATATTTTTTCCGAATTACACAACCTTAAGTTACTTCTTTTATTTGCACTTAAAATGTGTTGCTGACAACTATAGTTCTTTGCTGATTCTCGTGTTGTTATTGACTTGTTGAATCTATGTTCTACTTTCCACGTGGACACACTCACGTCATTACTAGAGGATGTTCTCATCATTAAATCACAATTTGATGTTATTATTTGTCAACATATTTACAGGGAAAGGCACTTTATTTCTGACCAAATTTCCAAGGAGGGCCCACAACAAGCTCGTTGGACATGGATGATTATGTAGCATAATGGTTATGATCACTATCAATATAATCATCGCCCCATCATTGATCCATTGCAGCTGGATCCAGGAACAAAATGACACTTTATCTTACGTTTTTGATATGAATATGATGCAGCGATTAGATTGACCTTCCACTTTTCGTTATGGATAATGGCTACATAAAAGTTTCTGTTTTGATATTGTCAACAACCGTCTAGCAATATTTTATATATGTAGATAAAAGAACACTTACATAATAGTTTTTTGACAATTTTATACATGGATGTTTATCACTCAAATGTTTGTTGAGTGATTAACAACCAATATAATGATACGCTATACACATCTACAACATGTATTTTCACTATTCTACATAATGGAAATTACACTTTTTCGTGAAAAAAAAAAGAGTTTCTGTAAATTTATATAAAATTTAATTAATTTGATTTCCTTTTTAAGGATTTTAATATAGAGTGAATTAATAAGTAGATAAATTCATTTTTTTTAGATGATTTGTTTTTATTTTTTTTATGGAGTGAAACAAACTTAATGTTTGAGAGGAAATTTCATAAATATAATTATAATTCTATCTAAATCCTTTTTATGAAAAAAGGTTAAAATTTTCCACCTATTATGTTTCTCCTCCTATTGTTAATGTTATATGTTGAAATTAAATAATAATAATAATAATAAGTATCATTATCATTATCATTATCGTTATCATTAATAATAGATAGTTAGTTATATGAATTAATGACATATCACCATGCTACTATGAAATTTTATTACAATAAATATATTTAAAGAGTTTTTATGCTAGGAGGGTAGATCAAAATAATAATAATAAAAAGTAATGTGGCCTTAATTAGAAAATAATAAAATGTAGTAAAAGCACTAATAAAAATAATAATTTGATTTTAAATATTTTCCTCAGCACTTTCTCATCATTATTCAAAAAGTTTCTTTTGTCTCTCACGATGCGGTTTGTCTCTCAAGATGTCGTTTGCCCAAAACATTGGATGTTTCAACCTATTTACAGATTTCAACTCTATAAGTCCTTGTCTAACTATTATACATTTTGAAGTTTTGGGCCATAATCAAGTTTAACAATGTTTGATCTTAGACTTTTGTGATCCATATTGTAAATAATAATGTGTTTCGGATTAATCACATCAGTAGGATTTGGTCGACCTTTCGAGCCAACTAATATAGTTCATCATCACCTTTGTCTTGATGATGAACCACATTAGTTGGCTCGAAATGTCGACCAAATCCTAATGATGTGATTAATCTGAAAGACATTATTATTTGAAACAATGTTTGTCAAACTATAATCTTTTGTTCTTTAAAATGTGTTTTTGACTGCATATATGGATTCAACATTCTAAAAGCCCTTGGGGACATTCAAATTCAACCAAATCCTAATGATGTGATTAATCCTAAAGACATTATTATTTGAAACAATGTTTGTCAAACTATAATCTTTTGTTCTTTAAAATGCGTTTTTTACTGCATATATGGATTCAACATCCTAAAAGCCCTTGAGGATATTCAGATTCAACCAGAAATTATACTTTGAAAAACTCCATTCTATAATATGTAGACAATTACAAATTAAATTAATAATGATTCATATTAATAACCATGATATTAATAAGATCTTGCTATTTCATGTTTAAATTTAGTTAATAATCATATAAAAACTTAAGCTTATTTCTTATTATATAATATTTATGTTGGGCTTATCATATTAAAAATTAAAATTAAAATTAAAATATTAAATATGTTAAAGAAAAATATTATGTTCATGTAGCTATATGGTATAATGAAACTTTTAATAAAATTAAAATAAAAATATTTCTTGCTAAATTTATATATAAAACAAATATAGAAAATAGTCCCTTAACAATACATTATGAACAACTAATCTATACCTCTAATTTTGTTTTCTTTTTGGATTCAATTATGTTTATGAAAAATAATATAAAATTTAATTATGTTTTAATATGACCCACTTTGCTTAGAGTATATGGTGACAAGATGCTTTCTTGGTTATAAGATGCTTTTTTAATACTTTGTGTGCTATAAAGGTCACCAATGTGATTGAGTCATGCCATTGGGTGTCAAATTAATAAATAGATAAATTCATTTTTTTAAATGTTCTTTTATTGTTTTTTCAGTGGGTCTAATTCATGAACCATTTCGTTAAGGAGAAATAAATATAATTATAACTTTTATAAAAATTCCTATATATGGAGAGGAAGTTTTCCATATGGAAAAAAAAAGTTGAATGTGTCTACTTCCCATATGGAAAAAAGTTGAATGTTTCTACTTGGTAACTTCTACATCCTCTAGTTTTTTGTTTTGTTCGTTTTACCTTTTAGAAACACATCCCATTAATAATCATTTAAAGGTTCCACTTAAAAAGAGGATTATCTCTAGAAACTTATCACCAACCCAGTATGGAAGAGATGTTGTAGAAATTTCTAAAAATATAGGTTCGATACCATGTAGAATTATGATGTAGATTTGTAGCTGCTCATGAAGATTTAATCAAAATCAGAAGACACAAATCTACTCTATTTCTCTATGGAAAGTAATTCACAATCTAGAACAAAAATTTTAGACATGCGATAAGAAATCACACACATGCAACAATTATTTTTCTTGGGGAAAGAAAACTGCTAAAAAACGGAATGATTGCTTGCATTAATCTGATGAATAGATATGTATTACAATTGCTTTGCTCAAATGAGCATGGCTTGCAAGTGCATAACCTATATCTCTACTCACTCAAAGGATCTGATCTAGACTTAGTCAATTTATGCCTCTACTTGAGCTCCTATTTCCTTGCACAATTCTTGAGGAAATAGGCCCCTATTTCCTCCCTATTTTCTTGCACAATTCCCAAGGATTGATCACCTAACCAATGCAACACTTGCACACTCAAACTAGTTTTCAACTGTTGTTAACTTCCTTGGAAACTCTACCATAACTAGGAAACTTGAATTCTTTGTATGCATGAGCTAATTATTAGCTGATTTATTAGTTAACTAGATGATCTCTGAGTTAGGCTGATGTCCCACTACTTAACTGACCGCCAACTAGTTCTATTAACCATTAGAACTAGTTTAACTAATTACAACTGAAATTAACTCAACCTAGGCTCCTAAAATTTAGGAATTATTACATACAACTGAACTTCATACCCTTAACTTGAATTAACTGAGTTAGACTCCAAAAAAATAGGAATCAACACAATTAAAACAAACTTGAACTCATTAACTCAAATTAAGTGTTCGTAACTAGGTGACAAGAGCCATGTCACCTCAGTTAACTCCTCCAAGTTGTCCACTGATGTAGAATTTTGAATTTCCTCAATTTGACTAAGGTAAAATAAAATTGATACTTTCTTGCTGCAATTTTTAACACTCCCTCTCAACAAGAAATGGGTTATGAACTACCCCTATCCTGCACCAGTCAATGTTGCTTATAGCAACACCTCTCACTGTTGTTTTTACTACTACAACATCTGCAACTGAGACGCATTAAAAAGAAAACTGAATCAATTGTGTCCACAACTATGTATTTGGGAAATTGTGTTTCTTCTGACTCTACTACTGAGCCTCGTGCTCTACTGTCAACACTCCTCTACACTCCTCAGTATCTAACTGACACTGATCCTCTTGCTACTAAATATTTTTTCCCCAAACATAGCAGGGTAATGATCCATGTGGAGAATGCCTCAATACACTTCCCAAATCTCTGCAACTCTAAGACTAAGGTTCTACAATGCCAACCTCACTCCTTGAGGTATAGCTGCATGCATGGAAAAATATGACCTACTCCAACTGTTGCTAATGCTTTATTGTTGCTTCCACAATGCTACTGCAACTACTTCAATAATGAGTTTGATCTCCACAGATCCTGCAATACTAGCTTCCATAGGCTTTTTCCCTATAAAACTAGACTCCCTCTGAGTCTCAATCTCCCTACGGGAAACCTCTCTGCTCCTCAATATGATAATATCAGTAATCACAACTCCTTTTTTTGTCTCTAAACATTGGCTAATTAATCTTCCCACTAGCAACCTTCTAGCTCCATTAAGAATTCTGCACATAGGGTCTTTTGGATATGCCCTCTTGTTTGTGGTTTGGCCATCTGGTACCCACTAAACTAGGACTCCATAATGTTTCCTCCTGATATCTCATTGTTCCTTCAATGATCATTGTACATTAGGACTTCAAGGATTGGCTCTAATGTGAATCTGAATCTGATACCATGTAGACATTTCTACAAATCTAACTCAGAAACCATGTAGAAATTACGATAGAGATTTGCAACTACTCATGAAATTTTAATAAAAAAACACAAGAAACAAACCTACTATACTGCTCCACGGAAAGTAATTCACAATCTACAAAAAAAATATTAGACATGCAATAAGAAATCACACACATGCAACAAGTATTTTTTTCCAGGGAAAGAAAACTGCTAAAAACCCCAATGCATGCTTGCATTAATCTGATGAGTATAGATGTATTACAATTACTTTACTCAACTAACCACAACTTGAAAGTGCATAAGCTATCTCTCTATTCACGGAAGGGCTCTAACCCAGACTTAGCCAATTTTTGCCTCTTCTTGATCTCCTATTTCCTTGCACAATTCCTAGGGAAATAGGTCCCTATTTCCCCCCTATTTTCTTGTGCAATTCCCAAGGATTGATCACCTCACCATTGCAACATATGCACACTCAAATTAATTTATAATCGTTGTTAGCTATCTTGGAAACTACACCACAACTAGGAAACTCGAATTCTTTGCATTCATGAGCTAATTATTAGTTAATTATCACTTAAGTAGATGATATATGGATTAGACTGATCTCCCACTACTTAATTGACCACAAACTAGTTCTATTAACAGTTAGAACTAGTTTAACTGATCATAACTGAAACTAACTCAACCTAGACTCCTAAAATTTAGGAATCACTACATACAACTAAACTTCATGCCCTTAACTCAAATTAACTAAGCTAGACTCCAAAAAAATAGGAATCAACACAAGCAAACTGAACTTGAGCACATTTACTTGAATTAAGTGTTATTAACTAAGTGACAAGAGCCATGTCACCTCAGTAAACACCTCTAAGTTTTTTGCTAATATGGAATTTCAAATTTCCTGAATTTAACTAAGGCAATCAAATTGAGACTTTCTTGCTAGGTCAAATTATACAAAAAAATAACAAAAATAATTTTAATTTAACAAATAAAAATAAATAATAATAAAATAGCAATTACTATTATTAAGTAAAAATTCTTGACTTTTTTCAAATAATATATACTATATAGTATATATACTATTGATATATATAAGTATATACACTCACAGATGGTGTGTGTGTTGTGTGTGGTGGTGTGTGTGTGAGTGTGTATATATATTGTGTATACACAGCACACACACACACACAACAACATATATATCTATATATTACATATATTCTTCTAATACTTTAACAACGAGTACCGCCTTTGCACTCAACTCAAGGGCATAAATAGAATAACATTTTACAAATTAATTAAAAATAATATGATTATATTGCAACCAATAATATTTCAGAATTTGATATTAAATTTTATTTAATACGACATATAAAAATTTAATACTTACAATTTTTTTCTATTATAATATGAACTATCTATGTTGTTTATGTCAATTAAAAGGCTTAATAAAAAATAATTAATAAATGGGTAAGGAAAATTGTTATTGTTTTTCTGCATTACTTGGAAAAAATCCAGTATTTTCATTAATAATAATGAAATTAAGATGTGTAGATTCATGTGCATATGCATGATTTAAATTTCTGTGTACCTGTCTAAAAAATATAAGAAGATATGTTCTCCACACAGGGAGATAGTTCCTTGAAAAAAGTTCTGTTTAAAAACTCAAAATTTTGTTTAATCTACACAGAGAGTATTCCTGTAACATGAACTATTTATGTGTAAGCTAGATAAATATAAACAAAAATAAAGGTTGCATATTAGATGATATCAAGCTCCTGTTGAGCCTGTGCTACATGGTCCATGTATGGGTGATGGTAGTACTAGTAGTGTTCCGCTTCTTGCTGCTCCTGAATCATCCAGAGGTTGCATGGTCGGATCACTGCCTCTTTCGAAAGTTTGTCAGCGAGTGTGTTTTGTTCCCTGTAGATATGGTGACATGCAAAACTGTCAAAAAAAGTTATGTATCTATGTACCTCATCCAATATGTGCCACAACGTGTAAACATGACATGTTGTAGATTTGTTTATCCAATTGCAGACAATTTTTGAGTCACCAAAAACTTGAAGATTTCGATGGTTTTTTTCAATTGTAAATTGAATGAGATTTTTTGTTGTGATGAGTTTTTCAAAGTTTTTAGTGCCGTCTCCAAGTCCCATTTGTATATGGTAGTAATGGGAATTTGTTATAAATAGAGCAGCCCCTCCCCCACATCATGTCTCTTGTGCCAATCCATCAAAATATGCCCACGGTTGTGAGTGATCAATGGTCTTAGGGATGATATTTCCGGGTGGAGAGTTAGTATCATCATTAGGTATATTGTTGTAGTCGGCAAGGATTCTGGCTATGATGGTTGGCCAATGGGGGGTGAAGTCCTAAAAAATGGTACTGTTCCTGGCTATCCAAATTTCTCAGCTGATGAGGAGGGGGAGGTTCCTAGCTTTCTACTGAGATGCAGATGTCCACCAGTTAGCCCATAACTCCTTTGTGGTCTATCCTCTCCAGGTGGAGGTTGAAGGGATGTGTGAGAGAG
>APFE031031875.1:109102-130218 GCA_000404065.3 Pinus taeda | reverse complement strand
TGCTGAAGATGATGCCTAATGCACAGCAGTTTCGTAGCGCGCTACGAAACTGCTGTAGCTGCATGTTATAATTCAGTTGACCAATTGTGAGTGACAAAGGGAAAATATTTTTGAAAGGAATTTTATGAAGAGGATCATTAACAAAGTGTGAGCATCCAGCAAGGGAAAAACAAGTAGAGAAAGGACATATATGAACTCTAAAGCTACGTGTTATAAAAATGATCATTATTCATATCTAGTTTTGTTCATGATGCTTTAGGCAGCATTAAAGAGGTTTTGTTTTCACATATACATGGGCCAAGTCTACAACATATGTAGAACAAGATAATACATGCAATTTTATGAAGAACAACAGGGATAATTGATTTCGAAGATCCTTGTGGAGACCAAAAGCGAAAAAGGAGGAACTTTCTCTCCTTGTTTTTACCAGTCAATTTCTATAAGAGTTTCTAAGCAGTTAAAAACTCATCTCTGAAAAGTGAAAGAGGTTTTAATTATTAAGATGCTAAAGTAGAAAAACCTCTTCCAATTTCTTCAAATCCATTATTATTTGAGAGAAATGAATGACCAAACTTGCGCTACGAAACTTCTGTAGGAGCAGTTTTTCACAAGCATATTTTTACACTTGTTTTTCAAAGACTCATTCTGGTGGTAGGAAAGATTTTTCACAAAACCAAGAGAGGTTTTTGTTCAGAATAGATTGGTTCACAAAATCATCTTTCAGTTTTTCCAATTACATTTTTTATGAGAAGATATGAGCTCTTTCCCAAGACCTATTTTTCAGCCAAAACAGAGCAAGGAATAGTCTCCTAGTTTCTCGAAACATTAAAGGATGAGTCATCAAGGGCCAGCTGGAGGGTTATGAGCACTATAAAATTCGGATTCATGGATTATAGGTGTCAAAAGGAGTGTTTAATTCCTAAATAAGGTTGTTTTGATCATAATGAGGAGTTACACTCCTAATTGTTTTAGGTCTCTAGGACTGCTAGCTAGCTATCATTTGCATTTAATAGTTAGTTTTAAGTTTCAATAGGTGTCAGGTCAGGTGGAATTCGAATTTTCCTCATCCTAGATGAGGAATATAAGTCATTTAAAGAGATCTATATATACGATAAGATGTAATGTACAAAAGGTTGGAAATTTATTAAAAAAGCTCTGATATTCGGCTTCATGTAAAGACTCTGTTTTAGTAATACAAGATTGGCTTTACTTCTCAGGACTCAAGAGGGCTTCGATGTTAAGAATGTCTTGTGTTATTCTTTTCCTAATATTTGCAGTGGTATGAGTGTGTAATCACTTAGAAATCACTTAGAGTGCTCTAACTTCCTGTATGCATTCATAGACTGTGTGATCCCATATGTTTTTGGTATGTTCTGAATGTGTTGAATGCTGAATGCCCTGACTTCTATGTAAGGTTAATGCCATTGTCATACTGAAATGATTTTGACTCTATGAGCCCAATGGATATTTATTAAATGTGTTTCCACCATTCATATTTTACATTTGTTTCACAAGAGTTAGCCATCTTAACTATAATAAAAAAAATTAACCCTTTGAGAGAGCCCTCTCTGGTTGGGGAGGCTAAGCCTCAGCCTAAAGTAGGTTTGAAACGGTTACCTGAAGTCTTCCTAGTGTGCAGCCTTCCAGGGGCTGATTTTGAGATAACACGAGTCAAAAGATTCTCAATTTTTGAATGTTGAGGTGGATGTATGCGAAGCAGTGAGGTATGCTTCGCTATGGTTTATGAAGGAGCAGATGCATGCAGTGGAGAACAAGATTTCCTTCATAGTCATGGTGATGGATTTACAAATAATAATTCCATATAGCAGAGTTTAGGGTAGGCTTTCACAAGGTGACTGTGAAAGCAGTGAAAGACCCAACAGAGACTTGGAATCCATTGTCATACCTGGTAACATAACATAATCTCCCCATGGTAGTGCAGGATTGGGTGAAGGAATGGATGACTTCAGCTAATGGATCAGTTGGAGGAGAGGGAGAAGAAAATAATAGCTCGTAGGGTGCGGGTAAAAGTAAGAAGAATGTCGAAGATGAAACAAAAGAAACAAGGGGAGTGCAATAACACGAAGAACACTGCAGCGATGTGGAGGGACCAAAATATTCACTGCTTGTGATAAAAATGTGGCCAAGAAAGAAGAGAAAGGTAGTTAAGAGTAAGGGTGTAGTGTTGTTTGTCCTCACTGATGAGGACATTGATGAGATAGCAAATAGATCTAGGAGATTAACATAGAGACCTAAGACCACATTGATCATTGCTGCAAAGCAATCTTGGCTGAGGTACAACATGGCATCACAGAGCTGAACGCATTATCACAGAAGTGAAGCAACCAGAGAAGGCAACCCAACCATTGTAGCAAGAATAAAGACTAGAAATGATCTTTGGAATGAGGATGTTACATGTGCCAGCTGGGAAACTTAATTTTGAAGTAGGAGTAGATAAGAAGCGAGCCAAGGCATGGCATAGTGTTGTGGACTAGGTAAGTCTATTCTGTAGAGAAAGGTGATCCCACTAGCCTGAGAATGGGTCTAACCGCAAAGAAAACAATACCTGAAACAAACATGCAAGAGACAACAAAAAACATGATAGCATAAAATCAAATTCAATCTAATTTAAAGGTCAAGGAGTTTTAAGATATGAAACGTAATATTACACACATTATAGGAAATAAATCATTATTGGTATTAATAAAACTTCAAAGAGAAATACAACCAGAGCCTTGACTTTACAAGTTCCCTTTGGCATGTTTGGGTTCTAGCACCACTAGAAGCATCTCATAATTCACCCTCAAATAAATAGAAGTTCAAGGCCTCTTTCCTTTTACTCCAAACCAAACACTACAAGCTTATTCCCGCTTCACACACAAACTCGAAGGCTAAAGTTCTTAATATGGCTCTCAAGATTTGCAGATTATTTCAACCTTTTCATTAGATAGCTGAAGGTGTGAAATGGGGAGTTTATATAGCTTTGATAGAGGGGAAATGGAATCTCTTATGGTGAGAGAGGCCTTATCTCTTTTGTTTTGCTCGATTTTAATAGGGGAAAGGAGCCCAAACAGTCTCTCTCAGCTCTATCTTTCTCAACCATTTACCAAACTTCCGTTCACGAAACTTCTAGACCTGGAAGATTCAAATCCACTTTCTAAAACTTGCCAAAAGAGGGTTGAACCAAGTGATCAATGGCTCACTTGCATCGTTCAGTGCTAGTCTTGGTTTCAAACTCTACAAATTGGCATAGGGGAAGAACTGAACACTAGAGATGGTCTTGAAAACTGGGTTTGAAGGAAGATTCTTCGGAAATGATGTAAGAGGAAAATGTTGTGGAGATGAAGAGGGATGTAGGGACATGTTGCTCATGGCAGGGAAACATATGAGGGTCACTATAGAGGTCCTCTAGGATTAGGAAAAGGGGAGTACAAGGACAGTGAAAAAATGTTGTTCAATAGATACCCCGTGATGGGTGAAATGCTTTATGATTAGATGCATGGAACTAGAGGTCACCATCGGAAAACCTGCAAGTAGGCACAGATACATATACATCATTGAAATATCTAAGACATGAATTGAGGTATGGATGCGGCCATGTAGGAAAAGATCATGAAAATGGATCTAAGGTATGGGAGCAACCATCCAATAAGAAGGTTCATATCAAACCCAAGGTATGGTTACAGCCATCCAATAATCAGAAGGATCACATATAACAAGCTCATGGTATGGTTGCAACCATCCATCTGAAAGGGACATGTATGTAAGCATGATCATGTCATATCACCTTGCAACCTAGACTTGTGTAATCTGAGCCCGGGGTCTTGTGTTCCAACACGACTTGATCAAAGTACAATTTCTAGCATGTGAATAAATGTGTTGATGTCGAACATGTGAGAAAATTCCTTGATTGCCAGTCAATGATGTGAAATGTTAACAAGAGTGAGAGAAACCACCAATAATGACAATGGCTCTCAAGGTAGCAGCAGCATAATTCACAGAGTGTGAATAAGGAACTGAAGTTGAACACCCGTGAAGTCACCTGATCGAAGGCCAATGACGTGAACCTATCATTGAATGCGAAGAACTTTCCATTAGGGCATGCAAGCTCTAAGGTATTGAAGGGAGTCTCTCGGCCAACTTCTTGAATAATGAGTCGAAGTCGACAGAAAGTGACCATGTCGAAGGAGGGCGATGATGTATCCCACGTCATCGACATGAGACAAGGGATGCAATGATTATGAATGATACAAAGAACCATGAATGCATGTAAACTGCAAAAGGATTAACTCTTGAACATATCGACAACACGACTCTAGAGTTTGTCATCTATGGAATTCATAGGATCGAAGGTCATGATGACGTGGTAGGGATCAAATGGAAAGGAAAAAAATGGTAACCAAAACCTAGGAAGGTCAATGATGAAGTGGGGATATCAAAACCTGGCATGAAGCAAAAGAGTGTCATGTTCAAGAGTGACTAGATGCCGACATAACTGGTGAAATTTCCCATTTTCACCCACCATTTCTGGAAGGTAACCCAATTATTTTTTATGACAAGCTTGAAGGGGATAGAATATGATTGCATTGTAAGTCCATCCTTCCAATGAATTCGACCTAGTAATATTAATGAGCCCTAGGAATGATAAACTCATGTTTGACATGGCGACAAATCCGATGTCATTTAATATTTTAATGAGTCCAACAAAGGTGTTACTCGGTATCATTTTCATGTTTAGAGAGTTTGAAAAAGACACAAAAAACAAAACTCCAAAAGGTCTCTTTTCGTAAACTCTCTCGATCTTGAAAGGGTAGAAAACAATACTTGAGAGAACCACTTGACCATGTTAGCCAAGGAGTACCTTTTTCGTAAATAGTTTATCCCATCCTAAAAAAGGGGTAAACTTATATTGGGTAAATAAGATTTCGCAACCTTTAACGAGTTCAAATGAAAAGAGCTCGGCAACCTTTTCATGTTTTACAAGTCAGAAAAGAGCTTAAAATAGACCCCCCATTTTTATTCTCTCTAACGAGTCAAAAAAGGAAAAATACTCGGTGATTTTTTCATTTAAGTCTTTTACGAGTCAAGTAAAGAGCTTCAACATGAATCGAGCACCATTATCAACAATCACATCACCTATTGCTACGCAAGAAGCAAATGCATTATTTGATTTCTAAGGTAAAAATAGGTAAAAAATTCTTTTAAAACCTTAAAACATCATGAAACGTTTATAAAAAGGTAAAAAGTAAATGATTTTTTACCATTTACCTGTTTTAACTCATTTGGAGTAATTTTTACCCACTTGTTCCCTAAATATTTAGGAGCGGATTGTGATAGATCTAGGAGGCCAATTAAAGAAACGTCAGTTTCAGGTAAGAGTTCATGCCCTAAGATTTGTTTTCATACCTGTTTTGCTTGCTTTTAACCATCTTTTCAAGTTTTTGAGTGGATTTTTACAAAAAAAAAATTCCCTTGGTTGGCGGGAGATCCAAGCATGGGATCACACCAACAGAGGATTGACACTATGGAACACTTGCATCGGTGTAGAGAGTATAATTGTTTCCATTTTCATCCAAATTCATTGCTATAAATCCACAATTCCTCTTCCAAGGACTGATGTTAACTTGAATGTATGGTGTTTTTAGGAAAATTACAACAAGAAACATGGTGATCGAGTGGAAAGAATGTGAGCAAGAAGGATTTGATGCATTGTCATTGGAAGATCAACATTGCCTCGATGCTTTGAGGAACTATGGGCTCCTGAAGTTCTTCCTTACATCGGGCCTTCGGGCTTAACCTGACCTGCTACAATACTTGATCAGTGTGTGGGACATTGGATGGGAAGATTTTGTGATCTGTGACCAAGAAGTAGAGCTAGAGACTTCAGACATGTACTTCATCACCAGACTATCCCGTAGAGGGGAACCAATCCAATTGTATGGGGCCAGGCCCATTGGGCCAAATGTGAACATGATCCTTGCAGAACATTGTCCCGAAGCTCTAAAATCTAAAAGTGGCAAGGTTGACATCATGAATAAATGACCTTTTACTGAAGGTGTTGCGCTTGACCATTAACAGAGTCGTCGAGGCTAAAGCATTGCATGAGTCCAACAAGTCCAAATTTTAGTATGCCATAGATTGCATAGCGTCCATTGTCTTCAACTCGGAAGAAGCCATGGAAGTGAATATGAAGTGTTGATTATCCAAACTGAAGGCAGGAAACCTGAGGTAATTTGGATATGGTTCCATCTTGGTGACTTTCTTCTGGGAACAGATCCCACTGTTCCACTGTCAGCTTGTAGAGGTAAGTCCCCCAATGCCACAATATCTACAGACAGTCCGATGGAGTGAACTGATGCCCAGAACCATCGTGGACCATCATATGTCATACATGCCTACTTTCTTTATGTGGTTTAGGTGTCAATTGATTGTGGTAGAGGATTTTCCATATAGTGTACCTGACTTCCGCGACGATACTGACATGTCCCTCCCAGAAGGGGAGGATTTTGATGATGCAGGTAAGCAACACAATTTATTTATTTATTTATTTTTTATTATTTTCGAATATATGCATTTGTGACATTTTGATTTTGTAGTTGTAGATGTAGGACCAGAGCGACCAATCGGGATTTCCCCAATCGCTAAACGCATGGCTCGACAGTTTGAGATCGCTCCTTATGAGGAAGGAGTTGATAATGAGGAAGAAATTGCATGGAATCTTGATAACCTAACTGGAGGCATCCTAGAGTATGCTAAGATGGTGGACATTCCATGCCAATATCAGCGATACATAGTGGGAGTGTCAAATTAGATCTGCCGATTACTGACTTGAGTAGTACGAGAAGTGACGTGCTATCATGAGCACCATGTCGAGTAGTTCAGAGTTTTAGCATTTACAATTTTGAGGCCTGTGAGCCACAAATGTACTGAACACATATATTATTTTTCTAGTTTTTATGTATGACACTCAAACATTATCGACATATATACATGCTACATTTCCTGTTTACTATGATACAATGTTTTGTTTTTTCACATATTGCATAAATGTCTATCGAACACATAATTAGCTAATGCATCTGTTAATGTATTCATATGTCTAAGTATGTGATGATATGTGATATAATCAAAATTTCTTTCCAATAGATGAATACGCAAATACATTCTCAATATGTGAGGGTTTCTCACAAAATATTTCCTATCGAGCTAAAGAACAACAAGTGTGAATCAAGGTTAACAACCATTTCTTGAATATCAAGAGAAATGGCTTATGGCAAGAGCTCAATATTTGTTATATATTCAACAATGTTATTAGTTGTTTGAGCCAAACAAATACCTTGCAGATCATCAATTCACAATTAGGGGTGTAAATACCCCATGTCGTGGAGGATAAATTCTAGGAACTATGGCAAGCACCATCAGTGAAATCGATGCAAGGAGTCATAAACATCTACAAAGGAGGTGAAGACATAATAAGCAGGAAAGATTCTTGAAAAAACACATCAAACCAAACAACAAAAAAATGAATAACACACTTATGTACAAAAGTAACCGTGGGATATGACTCAGGCATAGTACTTTTTGAGAGAGTCTATTTCCGGATTCGGGTATTCAATCAACAGAGACGAAAAATGGAAGTTTACCATTGACATGATGAGTAAGCATCGACTCGACCAAATAATAGAGTGAAACTCATAAAAGGTTGTGCCCCAGTGCCCCCTATCTGAGTGAGGGTTACGAGTCGTAAGATGAAAACCCCATTGTGATAATGGGTCAATGGTGGAAACTTGAGAAGATGAGGCAAACCTGAACTCATGATAAGAAAAGGGTGCCCCCAGTTGAAATATGTTGATAATGTTAGGATAAACTGAAATGTCAATAGGCACCATTGGGGTAATACTACCCATGTTCCCTTTTGACTGAACTTCATGGGTCATGATAGGCATCTGAAGTGTTGGGTTGGGAAATGAGAAGAGAAATTCTCAAGACAGGTATACATGACCACTGGGCTAGGAAACAACAAAGAATGATTATGAGCATCATTCCATGGTGCTTCCTCTAGAGACATAATTTCCATCATACTTTCATCAGAAGGAAAGGTATCGGTTAAGCGATTGGGAGAATTCAAAGAACAAAGCCACAGAGATTGAGAATACATGTCAAGAGACGTACTCAAAGCAATATGATCAGTAGGTATAGAAGCTGAAGCCAAGACAATCTCCACATAATTGATATCAGCAGCACTTAATGACATGAAATCACCCCAAGTAACAACAAGATCAGGAGAGGGAATGACCCAAGCATAAGACTTAATTGAGATCATGTTGACTGAGGCAACATATAGAGGTGGGAGAGGAAAGAATACCCATCAAGGTGATATATTTAAACGTTCCAACCCCCACACTATCATAAGGAGAACCGATATGCTTCATTGCCATCTGAGGAAGAAGAGGCAAAGAGAGACAACTATCCAACCGTGACAATTTTCCCTTGATGAGGAAAATGTAACACATGGAATAGAGAGGAGACTACAACATGCATAGAATGGGTCCAACTCCACCTAAGTAGAAGATTATAGTTAAGATTTTCATCCACAATTTCCACTTTGACATTGACTGTATTGCCTTCCAAGGTAATGGCAAGACTAGGAAGGACACCAAATGGTCGAGAATCACGTACATCAGAGGCTTCCAATGTGTTAGGTCATTGGTTCAAGGTAGGAGAGCCAATTTCCTTCCAATAAGAGACAGACATGATGCAGGTAGAAGCACATTCATCAATGGCAGTCTTGTGAATCATCTTCTCGTTAATCATCACCTGAGTGAGAAAGGCAATCTGATAAGGCAAGCCTAGAACATGGTTTTCCAGATCAAAATAAATGAGATTGGAATCCAATGGATCAATATCCCCAATAGCCAACAACAATTCTTTCCACTAATAAGGTGTTGTTGCGGCTACAACCACCCTCCAAAATTTTGCCTTAGCCTATTTTGGAGCCTCCCTACCAACCTTCATAGCATCTTGCCTTGCTTCATCAAGTCCTTAAGCTTTATTGTCTTTATTGCTTAAAGGTAGCCTATCGATCACAGTTTGATCTTTTCCCTTCAAAGGATTCTCACCTAGAATTGTCCTATCTGCAGGCTAAGTAGCCTCCCCCTGAAAATTGTGCATTTCTTGAGGGAAACCAACCTTCCCTCCAAAAATTGAGCAATCCTCTTTGACAACCAGCTCAGCTCCATGATTGTGCAATCCTACTAGCCAACCTTCCCTGTAGGATTTGCACATATTTTCCTAGCAACAAAATGCTCAACAAAGGATTTGTGCAAATATGGGTAGTAGTCAGCTACTTTACCCAGAAATTGCACAAATCTCTTGGGCAGCCAGCCTAGCTCCTAGCCACAAATGCACATTTTTCTCCAGTAGTTGAGTAGTCTCTCATATGTGTAGCTGAGTTGACCGGTTCCCTCCAGGACTGAGCAAAACAGACCTTCATGCATGGACTACTTCTCCCAACGAAACATTCAAAGGCGTCCCTTTTTTAGGGATCTATGTTTAGCAGTTGGAGGTTACACGCAAGGAGAAATTACGAAACCTTCCACCAAGTGTTGCTTCTCTTATATTCATGGCATGCGTGTCACAACCTCCATGTTATAAAAACTCATAAACTAGATGCTACGGAGCTCATTCCTCACATCAACCTTGCAGCTCTATCACCCCACATCACATATAGGAGTAGTTGGCACATTCATCTTAGTTGTTTTGGGGTAAGCCTGCTTCCCATACCGTGTGCTGCATTTCTGTTTCTTTTTGTGTTTTCACTTGTGGGAGTACTTTTTGGTTGATTTCTTTGAACGCTCACTATCATTTACATATATACTATCATTTCCCACCTTTGTTTTAGTTTTCGTTCTTATCTCACTGCTGTCACATGCATGAAACTGTTTTGCACGTATGTTCACCCAACTGGTGAACTGCCTCACCCACATGCATGTTGATCTATTTGTTGAATATTTCATTCATGTTTTACATGCATTGTTAATGACTTCTGCTATCACGTAGGGTCGCAATGCATTCACTAACTTATTTTCTTTTAGTTTCCCATCAAATAGTTGGGCCAACCTTAGCCTGGCCTCTACCTTCACCAAGGCTGCATGCGTAATCTGAAAAAGGAAGTCTGAAATTCCTCTCCAAATTTTCATATTCCTACCTAGCACTAGCCTCCAGGGCTGTTTTGCACATTTCTAGAGGACAGTGGCTGGTTGGCCCAAAAAATTGCATAAATTTGTCCCTGAGCCAATAGTCCTTCCTAGTTGGAATTATGCATTGCGCAATCCCAATAGTCAGGAGCCAGACTAGATTGTGCATTGCATAGTTCCAACAATCATCCAATCTCCTAGCAACCCAGACTGTGCCTTGAGCATTCTTGCAATCGATCTCCTGACCTCCTGGTTGAAATTGTGCAACCTTCATAATCATGCACCTAGGTATGTTGCAAGTCAGTTCTCATGCTCATTTTGATTTTCGACTAACAAATTTGTTGCCATGAGTGTTGCCATGTCTTTAGGTATCCCAGGTGTTCATCTGACTCTCAGCAGTATAGGTACAACGGTTTCCAAGAGAGCAGAGATGAAGACACTATTCAAAGAACACTTGGGGATGTAGTCGATCAAGTGTCCATGGACTTGCCTACCCATGAAGACATCAAGTTGTTTGTAGACAAGGACATCAAGCAGCAACATCATAGTGAGTAGCACCATGAAAAGTAGCTAAAGGTAGAATACTGAATGTGGAGAATGTAGGGAATGTAGCGAATCCAAGAGGAAGTTTGTCTACAATGCAGAGGTGTAACAAACTTGCAAGATCAAGCAGATCCACTAATAATGAAAGAAACTTTGGAAATTCAGGTTATGAAGTGATGGCACGACATGAAGATCGTATGAACGCAGAAGATGGAACAAAGAAGGAGTTGTGTTGGGTGTAGTATAGGGTCTATAAATGTACCAAAATTTAATTTTTCAATCCGCAGAGTTTTGCGAACTTCGAGATGTAGCACTAGAAATTCCAGAGAGTGTCCTTGGTAATCTGCAAAACAAATTCTAGTCTCTCTTGCGATTAATCTTGAAAATAAATGTAATCCTCCACTACTACGAGAAACACCAATCCAAACAATTAAAACCATGTGGGAAAGTAAAAGAAATCAATGCGAAAGGAAATTATAATTGTAAGAAAACAGAAGGGAAATCAGAACTAGAAATCAAGTGGTGTCAGCACAATAATGAAAAGACTGTAAATGCTAGAATAAATTCAAAAGAAATTAAAACTATTCTACTTGCATTAATTATTTGTAACAATATACTTACACTAATTCTGTGTAACATTTTTCTTGCACTAATTTTGCTTGTGCTAATTCTGCTTGCACCAATTAACTGTAATAATCTGCTTGTACTAATTATGTGTAAGAACAATCTAGAAGTTAAAGGAAACCGTAATGGTAATTAAACATTTATCGATTCAAACATAGTGTAGTTTCCTTATTTATAAATATCGGTTCAGTAAATGTAAAAGAAATCCCAGCTTTATATATAAATTAATAGATCTGGATTAATTTACAGAATTTGAGTTAGAACTCATAAAGGTAGAGTCGATCTTGTGGATTCTAGAAGGACACGATATTTGTTTAAAATATTTGAGGTGAAAGTATAATTAATAATGCAGCAAATCAAATAGAAACAATTTGCAGCAACTCAAATTAACCTTAAAATTGAGAATAATGGATTGCAACGAATCGAATTAATTCTTGGAAATAAAACATCTGCAAAAAGTTAGATAACATCAATCGAAGTCAGAAATAAACTGTAAGGAAATCAAATTCAAATAGCAAATGAACAAAAATTGAAATGCTATTGAATCTAAAAGACGAGAGCAGTGTCGAGTTGGTCTAGCGGCCAACCCAGCCAGCTTACACCCTCACTTAACCTGGTTCACATAGTAATTAGATTCATTAAGGTGCAATGGATGAATAGACAAAGCATAAATAAAAATTGCTTCAATTAATTTAAAAAAACGCAGCCTTTTACATAATACAGACATCGGCTAATCCTAGCAAGTAGGAGAATCATTCCATACTGAAATCCATTTGCTGCTACATTGGAACAACTTCTCCTCCTTTCTACAATGTGCCTACCTGTGTGTGCTTCTGCCCCTTGCTTAATTGATTAACTAATTAATTAGCTAGGCTTAGAGCCATAGCTCTTCTTTTATAATATTTTTACATTCCAAACTTGGAATAAAACAAGCCAATCCTTTGCAAACATCATGAGGATTGAATCCAAACTATATCATTAATAGAATATCAATACAACTGTTTCCCTACTGAAATAATCGAGATTTACCACAAATTTCCCAAATCTAGGCATTTTTTAGAATTCTGGAAAATTTGGTATTTTTAAAAAACTTCCTCCAAATCCCCCTTTGTATCTCCTTAACCATTACAAATTTTGGAAAACGGCCTGAGCCTTAATCAATTTCCTATGCTGGGAGAAAACCCCATGTTTCAAAATTATGAGATTCACTATGATCAATGCGGAAATCGAGGTGTAAATAGGAAGTCTAGCTACAAATTTGGGGCTATAGCACTAATTATTCTCTAAATATAAATCTGTATGATTTGGGTGTGTCTTGGCTTATGTGAAAGTGTTCAAATGACATTTTAATCATAAACCTCTTTCAAATTCTCCCATAAATGTGTCAATATATGAAAGCCCCAAATTGGTGGAGGCACGTTGTAAAACTTGCATCGGTGCAGGCACATTGTATGAACTGAATTGGTTCAAGAATCTGTTGCACAATGTAGGCAGGTAAGTGTAGGTTCAAAACATGATCAAATCAAATTTAACTTGCAACATACAAATCTTTATTAAACTTCCATTAATGGTATTTTAATCCCATTAAAACAAAAGAAGTAAGAAATACTTGCAACAATAATAATTTAATCAAATAGTAGCATGAGAGATTTTGAGTGAAAAAGGAGACAAAACTGAGGCCCATCATCCCCCATGCTGACCATCTTGCATGTCCTCATGCAAGAAAATATGGTACTGTTACTCCTTTGCAGGAAAACAAAATTAGAAACATGTATAAACATTCATAATGATGTTCCTACAATTCTGCATGATTACATCTCCTGCACTTGATAAAGCTTTCTCTTAAAAACAAAGTGTTTTCTAGACTCTTTATTTACTTAAATTGATTTCAAGAAAACCTAAAATGAAAAATACCATGGAAAAACTAAATTCCAAGGATTGTGTTATTACTTGAGAAAATAGACAACTTTTAAAATTTTCAAAAATAATATCTCGGAGGCATCCGTGATCAAAAGTTTCACTTTAACATCCTCATTTTAAACATGAGTGACATGACTTAAAAGATATGGTGTTATACATAGACATAGTAATACCTTCCCATAATGATTATTTTACCATTATCCATGTATATTTAAAGCTTCTCTTGTGTGGGCATAGTGAATTACCTGCACTAAGGGTCCCCACGTCCATAAAAATCATTCCAAAAAGATAGAACTCCAAGGTATAACAACAAAAGGAATTTAAAGCCATTCTGAAAGAGACTGATAGTGACTTCTAGAAAAGAAAAATCAGCCAAGTAAATTATAGTGTAGAGTTAACTTTAATACCACAAGCGTGGCCTTGCTGCCATTAGGCATCCATAGCCTCAACAGGGATATCTTTTAACCTTACAAAATACTTGTGTCCCACCTATTAGATATAGATTCAGAGTTATTTATGAGCATTTACTTTTTCTCTTTTTATAAGTTAATTGAATGATGTTGTCCTGGCTTGGTAACCAACTAATGACAATGCCATTCACAAGAACTAATAATAATGAACAAGCTAGCTCGTGATGAGACCTCCCGTCTTTTAGTTTTTCAATTGAAAGCCATTATGTTGGCTTGGTGACCAGCGTGGTAATGTCATTCCCCATAGGACCCATGATTATAGTAGGTCGGCTCGCAATGAGACCTCCTATCCCTCAATTAATTCATTTATGTTTTTATAACAAAGCTCTGATTATGATTAACCTCAGATAGGTTACTTAATAGGTGGGGAAGCAACTCTACTCCTCAAGAGTGTAGGATGGTGAGAAAAGCTTTTAATTACTACTCTTTACTGGTTGGTTATGCTACCCTAAGAAATTTATTAAAAACATCTCAGGTAATGACCAATAAAATTCCTTTAGTTTATCATGCTAGGGTTCTTTATGAATGCCTATTATGGTTTTGGAAATGTGGTCCACCATAAGAGGTTTTCCATTGATTCCTTCGAAGAGAGACTTAAAAAGATTTTCTGGATGATAGTTTGTTAGAATAAGAGAAAAGTATTAATGTAACTTATAACAATACATATTGATCCACAATCATAGTCACTTTTAAAATATGAAACGTTAAGTGTAAAGTACCTTTGACAAGTCTTACCATGAGAATGTGTGATAATAAAAATTTCAAAAGCTATGCTTTTACGGAATCACAAGTTCAAGAGTGTTGTTATTCATCTTTATTCATTACCCTACCCTATTTTTAAAGAGAGAAATATCACCTTTAAGTGTAGGCGTACTTCCAATGAAACCATGTGCATAACAAAATGTTGATTATACTCACACTTAGTTTTGAAGAATAAACTTCAACACATACCAAAGAGTGAGAAACCAGTTTCTTTAATTGACATGGTACCAAGAGTTTTTGAATGATGAAGAAATAAGATGGGTTGATGGCTACTCGAAACCAGGATTCAATGGAATCCACATATTTATGATTCTCCAACTAATGCAAGTCTTCCACAATTTGATAATCATTCTCCTGTAAGCACAAAGAATCTGGTGAAAGATAAAATATAAATCCCTCAAGTTCAGGCCCAAATATTTGATTTTTAGATTCACAAGAAAGGTTGAGAGAGATTCTAGGGCTTTGAGTTTCAACAACATTTTCAGAACAAGTTCCAATGAAATATTTATCCTCATGTGATCTTTGAATTATATCTTCCCAGGGTAAATGTTCTACAATAATGGGGGAAGTTTCCAAATTCATTCCCTTTCCCATTATGGACGGTGTAACCTCCTGTTCAAAATGGGAATCAATAGAAAGAATAGGAGGCTCAAATTATTGTGCAACTTGATGGTTTGGATTAGGGTTTTGGTTCATGCTTGCACTAAGGTTTGGATTGGGATTACGGTTAGGGTGTGGATGGGAGGATAGACTAGGGTTAGGGTATGGATGAGGGTGTGGATTAAGGTTAGGATATGGATGCGGGTATGGAATAGGATTAAGATAAGGTTGCACATGTAGCTGGGAACATGGAGGAGGATAACATAATGGTGTATTGGAAAGAAATTGTGATTGTTGTTGGTGCTCATATGATTGAATTGCATGGGAGATTCCCTAGAGAAAAAGATCCAAACGATTCTTGAGGCCATCGAGATATTTGGCCCAAGGATGAGGGCCAAGGAGAGGGCAATTGTGGCCATAAGGTGGGGTATTGACTGAAAGGAGGATTATAAGTTTTCCATGGAACTGTAGGGTTGTTGATTTGTTGAGGAACCTATTGGGGACAATAAATATTATTCCAAGTATTAAATGATGATGAGTTTTGAGTTATGCCTGGCGGTTGATTTATTTCCTTGATTCCTTCAATACTTGTTGAAACCTCGACAATGATGGCAAATAATTTGTTGAATCTTCCTCCTTGCACTGCCTCCATTCTTCCTGCAAATCATCCAATTGTAAATTTAAACAAGATTTTGTAGCTCCTATTTTCGTAGTTGATTCCAAAAATTGAGAAGAAGGTTCTCGAGAATCCTTACCAATCTTGGATAATATTCCTCTTGAATAACTAATGCATAATTTACAAACATCATCATATGGTAAGTGAGAAACATCACCTGCTCCTATTATATTTAAAGATTCTAAAAATTTGTCTTTGATTCCTTTAAGTAGGAGTGTTTTCAAGGTCTCTTTTGCCAAATTCTTATGTTTTGATTTTTGGAGGTTGTATCTAAATTGCTCCACATTATCCTCCAAGCTTTCATTTCCCCTTGTGTTATTCCAAAAATATCTTCACTGGCTTGGCAACAGTTTTGATATTTCTCCAAGAATACATTCTTCATGTCTTCCCATGTTTGAATGCAGTTCCCACTAAGGCTCATGAACCAGCAGAGAGCTGCTCCTTTAAGAGTAAGAGGAAACACTTGAAACCTTTGATAACTAGTACAATAACCATATCATCAAATAAGAATGTATCTGGGTCTTCATTTTCCAAACCATGAAATTTTGGTAATGCAGATGGGGGAATTTTATGCATTTGAGCCACTTCTAGATCTTTGATAGGAAATTCAAAAGTAACAATGTTTTGCATTTCTTATCAAACTAAAAGAGGTTCTCCATGTACTACTTTGAGACTCTCTTTTTTTAATGTTCTTGGCAACTGATCAGTGAAATAGATGCATTGAATGATTGATATTAGCTTAAAAATTCTTCATTCAAGAATGCTTCGAAATACCATTTCTCTATATTCAACGAGACCATTGGTACATTTGTTAGCACATGAATAGTGTATATATATGTGTGTAGGGTGGGTGGAGGGTTCTTACAACATTAAAGAAAATGAAAAACCTTAAAGTAGCAGTGAAGGAATAGAAACCAAATGTAACAGGTCATCAAGGTCAATCTGCTAAGCGCCTCGCCGACAACGAGCCAAAATGTTGGGTGCAACATAGGGTCTATAAATGTACCAACATTTAATTTTTCAATCTAGAGAGTTCGTGAACTTCGAGACATAGCACTCGAAATGCTAGAATTCCTGGTAACCTACAAAACAAATTCTAGTCTATGTTTTGATTAATCTTGAAAATAAATGTAATCCTACACTAGTGCAAGGAAAACCAATCCAAACAATTAAAAGCATGCGGGAAAGTAAAAAAAATCAATGTGAAAGGAAATTCCAATTGCAAGTAAACAGAAGGGAAATCAGAACTAGAAATCAAGCGGTGTTGGCATAATAACAAAAAGACTATAAATGCTGGAATAAATTCAAAAGCAATTCAAACTATTCTGCTCGCACTAATTTTGCCTATACTAATTCTACTTGCACTAATTCTATGTAACAATCTGCTTGCACTAATTCTGTGTAACAATATGCTCACACTAATTATGTGTAAGAACAATCTAGAAGTTAAAGGAAACCATAATGGTAATTAAACATTTATTGATTCAAACATAGTGTATTTTCCTTATTTATAAATATCAGCTCAGAAAATGTAAAAAAAATGCAGCTTTAGATATAAATTAATAGATTTGGATTAATTTATAGAATTTGAGTTAGAGCTCCTAAAGGTAGAGCCGATATTGTGGATTCTGGAAGGACACGATGTTTGTTTAAAATATTTCAGGCGCAAGTAGAATTAATAATGCAACAAATCAAATAGAAACAATTTGTAGCAACTCAAATTAACCTTAAAATTGAGAATAATGGATTGCAACAAATCGAATTAATTCTTGGAAATAAAATATATGCAACAAGTTAGATAACATCAATCGAAGGCAGAAAGAAACTGTAAAGAAATCAAATTCACACAGCAAACGAACAAAAATTGAAATGCTATCGAATCTAAAAGATGAGAGCAATGTCGAGATGGTCTAGCGGCCAACCCATGCATCTTACACCCTCGCTTAACCTAGTTCACACAGTAATTGGATTCAATAAAGTGCAATGGATGAACAAACAAGGAATACATAAAAATTGCTTCAATTAATTAAAAAAAAACACAGTTTTTTACATAATAAAAACATCGGTTAATCCCAGCAAGTAGGAGAAGCATTCCACACTAAAATCCATTTGTTGCTACGTTGGAACAACTTCTCCTCCCTTCTGTGTTGTTCCTACTTGTGAATTCTTCTGCCCTCCGCTTAATTGATTGACTAATTAATTAGCTAGCCTTGGAGCCGTAGCTCTTCTTTTATAGATTTTTTACATTCCAAACTTGGCATAAAACAAGTCAATCCTTTGAAAACATCATGGGGATTGAATCCCAACTAATTATCATTAATATAATATCAGTACAACTATTTCCCAACTAAAATAATGGAGACTTACCATGAATTTCCCAAATCTTGGCATTTTCTAGAATTTTGGAAAAGTTGGTATTTTTAACAAAATTCCTCCAAAGCCCCCCTCGTATCTCCTTAACCATTATGAATTTTAGAAAATGGCCCAAGGTTTACTCAATTTACTATGCTAGGAAAAAAACCCATGTTTCATAATTATGAGATTCACTATTATCGACGCAAACATCGAGGTGTAAATAGGCAGTCTAGAAACTCCTACAAATTCGGGGTTATAGCATTAATTATTTTCTAAATATAAATCTGTATGACCTAGGTGTGTCTTGGATTATGTGAAAGTGTTCAAATGACATTTCAATCATAAACCTCTTTCAGATTCTCCCGGAAATGTGTCAATGTATGGAAGCCCCAAATTGGTGGAGGCACATTGTAAAACTTGCACTGGTGCAAGCATGCTAACTGCACTGGTGCAGGCACGCTAACTGCACTAGTGTAGGCACACTCTAAGAACTAAATTGGTGCAGGAATATATTACACAGTGTAGACAGGTAATTTTTGGTTCAAAACATGATCAAATCAACTTTAACGTGCAACATACAAACCTTTATTAAACTTCCATTAACTGTATTTTAATCTCGTTAAAACAAAATAAGTAACAAATAATTGCAACAATAATAATTTAGTAGCATGAGATATTTTGAGTGAAAAATGAGATAAAACTGAGGCCCAACAAGTTTCATATGCTAAAGCAGCAACTCAGGAAGAACATGAAGGTGCACAGATAGACGAATGAGTTGCAATCGAAACAGGAACAACAGTGGGCACATCATCCACTCACGAATGAAAGTACACCTATAGAGGTTAAAGATCCATTCCAATAGCTAACACAGAGAAGACATGGTGAGCAGTGTTGGTGATCACATGTAAGGGATTTCGCAACATGCATGTCATTATGCACACGTGTGCAATCCAACCCATTCAACAAACTCAATAAGGCGAAGACAAGAACCATGTGCAATTGGAGATGAACATGTACTTTGGCAAGTTGATGTGCATGACCACCATCATACACTTGAAGATCAACACCGACACTATACATCAGTGTGTTGTCAGTTCAACCTTACCCAAGAACACCATGCGCATGTTAGAATTGAATGAAGGTGTCGAACCAATGCACTGGTTGCAATGGAGGAAAGAGTTTGCTTCAACAAGATGTCACCATGAGGTCCATGCACACCATCATAGATGACCAACCATGGCATTAGCTCACTACCTTCACCATCACAAGCATGCCAAAGAGTTGGTCTCATCACAATGGACCGAGTGTCAGTGATGTCTTGCAAGGCTTACTCAAGCCATGTGGTCTCACATGAGTACATGCACATTGTAATTTTGACTCATGTCAAGTGTAAGTCAAGTGTCAATGGTTGGATGTAACAGTCATAGAGTAGGTCTTTGGGGGTAGTTGAATTGTCACAAAGGGGAATCTGAAGGGTCACCCCACCCTTTGTTATAGATAGTCCCTCATAACTCAATGTAAGGTCTTTTGTTCAACCAAGCTTCTACTAAGACTATCTTGAAGAAGGCTTGGACAGTATTGTGACATGTCTTGGGTTATCCATTACACAAAGCTAGTACATCTCTTTGGAGGAGTAGCCAGATGTGACTGTAACATTCCACTGTTGGGTCTAGCTAGTTTACATGGATGTATTGTATGATTCAGACTTACACTTCTTTATATAATAAGAGCCAACACATTTTCATGCATATGTTGTTATTGTAGTTGGATTGCTCTGGTTTCCTTAATGATATATGTTGTTTAACTTATGTACTTGCATATGAACTAATTCACAAGAAATTATATGAATCTTGTTGTTAATGTGTTGCATATGTTGTTAATGATGTTACCATCTATTTCGACCGCTCTGCCAGACACCAGAAATACCTTTCTCATGAACCTTGCTATATCAATCGTCACGCTCTTCTTGGACTGATCCATCACTATTTTTTGTGTTATCTTACCTTATATATGTGATTGTCGCATCCGAGTGGACTGCTCCACTGGAAGTTGTGCACGTCCTTTGTGTGGTCTGTTCCTAGCCGAGTTGGGATTGGTCCATTTCAAACTGGAACTCACCTTCACCTTCCTCTCCCTTCGAAGTGTTGGAACCTCTCATACACCTTCCTTGACTCTTTACATTAGTCACACCCTTGCTACTAACAGAGTTATCTTACTTGCCTCTATGTGACATTGCGGTCAAGGCATTATCTTATGACCCACTATTGGGACTCTTACATGAAATGGTTTGAGGTCTAATTGGGACTTTTTGACGAAGAGATTTCCTTGACATGTTGGTAGGTTTAACACCGCCAACATTTTTGGCACTAGAAGGAGGGCCTGATGACAATATGTGTCCTCTATTCCACTTTTGAACCTTTGCATACCTTTCATGGGGTCTTGCACTCTTCTTCCCCTGAGGTGATTTTCCAATCGTGAAGATTTCTCCATATCAAGGAAGATTTTCGATCTTTTTTCCACTCACACGTATGATGGTGAAGGTGAAGTGGCATAGCCTGATGTTACCGAAGATAGTGTCCACTCAGATGCTGTTATTCCCACTAAGACTGGTAGCTATCTTAGAAACAAACAAGTAAAGTCTACTTTCGTTTCCTTTATGAAAATAGATAGGAGTGGAACAAAGGAGACCAACCTTAGTCTTGTGCTTGATATCCTCTCCTTCCTGATAGAGCGTTGCTGCTTCTTCTTCATCTGCCCAGCTTCAAAGAGCACCTGTGGAATCACAACAACATACTGCTATCGAAGAACAAAGATCTATATTCATAAATAACACAGGACCAGATGTGTGTTAACCATACAAATGCATATATAAGTAAACATACAAGAATATGAAGGAAAACTTGAATAGCTTTATTAAGATGAAAAGTAGCAAGAGGATTACAACCATATGTTCTAACCCAGCATCATCCT
>APFE031031875.1:36470-54113 GCA_000404065.3 Pinus taeda | reverse complement strand
CGACATAACAATAATAATGTAAGGGCACAATAATAACAATAGTGGGCTTCTATGGGGCATAATAATAACAATATGGGGACTACATGGGCACAAAAATATAATAATGGGGTTGTAATAATAGCAATAAGGGGTTACACTAGTAGTATAGGGACCTAACATGCACCTCTCATACACCTTCCTTGACTCTCTGCATCAGTCCCACCCTTGCTATTGACAGAGTTATCTTACTTGCCTCTATGCGACATCGTGGTCAAGGCATTACCTTACACGCCACTGCTGGGACTCCTACAAAAATGTTCTAAGGTATAATTGGATGTTCTTACTGGGGAGATCCCCTTGACATGTTGCGAGGTCCAACACCGTGAATAGAAGGACAACTTTGAAGGAGCTTGAGAGGAGACATAGCTGATGGTGCTTGAGCCAAATCCTCAACAATATTATAATGCTGAGTGGTGTGAGTGTTTGTATTGTATGAGGACTTTCGTAGCACACCCCAAGAGGGTGGTTGAATAGCGGAAATAGGATTACGTTGCTCTATATGGAGAGGACCAAAGGTAGACAATATAGAAGAGGAAGGGGTACCTTCTTTCTCTTTCCCTGTTGTCTGAGTAGGTGTTTGATAATCTTTTAATCTAGTAGCCACATTTATAGGCGTATTCATCATAAAAACTTGGGAACCTTTGGAAGCGGAAGAGTAATGTTGGTCTACCATTTGAATCTGTTGGGATGGAAAGGGATCTTTCAAGATAGTCATGGTCCATTTGAGCAAGCGACTAACTTCAGATCGTCGGGGACAATCTTTAGTATAGTGATCCTCCTCATAGATGAGGCATGGATACTTGGGCTTTCTTTAGGAAGAATCAACAAGAGACAACTTAGGAGGGCCTTGTTTCGGGGCATTGGATTTGGCCTTGCCTTTTCCCTTCATTTTACCCTTAATGGGTTTATCTGTTGTGGTAGAATAGACAGCGTGGACCTTAGAGTTTTTACCAGGACCAGGCGAATTTCAAGAGGAATCATTGGAACCAGTGTTTAAGACTGCCTTCACGGGGGTCTGAGACACGGAACCAATCACTCCATCAATAGGTGGGGTAGCTAGAGACTTTGAAGTTGTTAGATGTGATGATGGTCTTGGAACATCAGGTAACATATCATATAATGTGCCAGATTGTGAGTAGACGAGGTTTAAATACTGGGAATGAGTGATGGCTTGTTGCTCAGTAACAAACCCACCCATAGCTATGTACTCAACAATTTTGTTGACAAATGACTTGGTGAACCATTATGTCAACAGCTGATCAACAATTTCAAACTTGATCAAGTGACACCAATGCCTCCATTCATGGATGTGATCGGAGATGTGGGTTGCACTGTCTTGTTTAAGATGTAAGCTTATGGGTGCTAGTTTCACAATGAACCAGTAGCTGAAAATGAGTGAGAAAATACATAGCTAGAGTGCTGAAGTTATTGTAGGTACCTCGAGGCAATTCAATGTACCACTTCATGGTAGCACCCGTGAGAGTTGATTGAAAGATTTAGAGATGAATGGAATCATCAATGTACAAATTGGAGGAGCACCAGAGGTGATATGTCGTCATGTGGGCTTGTGGATCCTCCTTCACTTTTCCCTCAAACTTTGGACAATCACTCAGAATATTGGACGGAATTGGAGGCCAGTATGGCAAATGAAGAATGGGATCATTCATAAGTCTAGAAACATCTCGAAGCTCAAATGTGGCCAAGAATGGAAATTGCATATTAAAAGGAATTTGGGGCCTCGGAGTAGGGCCAAAGTACAGAACCCATCCTTGTTGGTAAGGATTTTGTCCCCATAGTGGAGGATTTTGTCCATAGGGCATCTGGTTTTGCCCCCACTATAGGTTACCATGCCCGTAGGGGGTATTCTTCCCTGGGTAGCCTTGATACTATCCATCCGTAGGTTGTTGATAAGAAACATACAAGATAAAAGGATGTTGAGCCTGTTGGCCTTGCACATATGGATTTTTCACTTGTTTCCCCTCGACATAAGGATTTTGAACTTGCTACCCTTAGACATAAGGATTTTTCACCTGCTGCCCCTGGACATAAGGATTTTAAACCTGTTGCCCTTAAACATAATGATATTAAGCTTGTTGCTGTAGGACTTGACATTTATCTTTCAAAGGTTGACCTTCCTAATATTAATACAAGGGTTGTTGCTCCCCGAGTTGACCTTGTTGCTGCAAAGGCTAGATTTTTTGTGGTAAAGGTTGTCCCTGCGGTTGTAGAGGTTGACCTTGTGAGGGCATAGGTTGGGAGGACTTGTCAACAAAATTTTCCTGCGGTTGCAAAGTTTGTTGCGCCTGTTACAAGGGTTTCCCCTGGAGTTGTTGTAGTTGTCCTTGCTGCTGCAAGGATGGCCCTTGCTACTGTGAAGGTTGCCGCTACTGTGGCAAGGGTTTCACTTGCTGCTACAAGGGTACCTGGATAGTTCCTGGGGTGACACTCTAAGAGTATTAAAAGTTCCTGAATTGGATCTGTACATATCGACCTGGCATAGCTAATGGACTAGGCTGAGCATATGGCCCAACTTGAGGGACATAAGGTAGATTTACCATCTCTTGTGAACCATATGGAACATAAGGAGGTTGGAAAGGAACCTAAGCTGCATATGGTTGTTGGTACTAGATGCTACTTGATCTAGATGGACCAACATAGTTTAGATGCTGGTAGTGGACATTACTCGATTCAGAAGCACCAGTAGGGATCAGAATAGCATCATAAGAGGGTTGATTCATTCCAACCATGCGAGTTTATGAGCCACTCACATTGGTTGCACTAGAAATCATAGAGATATTCAAATATTTCCCCCTAGGTGGTGGTATATCCTTTCCACTTACTCGAGGGGTCGAATAACTTAAAGAGAATTCACTTGAGACTGTCGCTTGAACCATAAGAGTCAGTTGAAATGATGAAACAAGTGGGGTTGGAATGGTGAGTTGCATCGAAAATGAAGTGATTGCAGTATGCACAATCGATTTAGAGGTCATGTTTTGGATGAACGGACCTGAGATAGGTATAGTGCGAGATGACCAAATAGGGTTGTGATATAATGACGAGGCACTAGGAGTTCCTAAAACCAACTGAACAAGAGATGTATAACCATGTGGTAATGAAGTCTCACTATACTCAGGGTAAACGTTGGTCGTAATGCTTCCCATGTAGGGTAAACCTTAAGGAGGGAATGGATATTCATGTTCATCAACTACGTGAGGAGTGTGTGTAGCAAAAATCTCCGAGTGACCTAGAAAGGAGACTGGGATCTTGCCTTCTGATTCCATGGGTGGAAACAAACAATGAAGGAAAACTAAAGATGTTTGAGGAGGTAATTCCAAAGGAATACTAGGTTGATCATATAGATTGTACAGAGTTGTTGCGGTGATATCACAGCAGCAGCAAAAAAAGGATTCAGAGGGTAAACAACCAATCCTTACTGACCTTCAGGAGTTAGAACTATCGGGAGTCTAGATAGGATTATCCAGAGATTTTGGGCTATATTTGTAAGGTGACCTAGTATCTGATGGAGGATTATGACATGAAAAATTTTGAATACTAAGAAAAATTCGAATTTCAACACTATGATGCTTGAGTAACTGCGGGAGTTCAGAGAGAGGCTCCTCATATGATCTTTCAGATGGAGGAGTGGAAAAGGAACTAGGTGAACCTGATGGTCTAGCCACGATGACTTTGTCTCAAACAATAAGATAAAAGAGATTAGTTTCAAGGCTTATTTAAAATATATTAAGGGTAAACTCACGATGTGGTACAAAATAATACTATGAGGAATGTGATGTGATCGCAGGAAAATATTTTTTTAAGACACTGAAACAGACTGATGCCTTTTCATGTTTTAAGAGTTGAGAAAAAGGAAAAGATGACTCTAGTCTCTTTCGGTTTGAACGAGTTCGAAAGGACAAGTGCTCGATGATGTTTTAAATTTAAAGAGTTAGAAAAGCCAAAACAATTGCTCATGATAATATAGGAAAAAGGATTACTAGGTAACCTTGAACTGTAGAATACCTCCTATTGAACTGAGAAGTACGGGTAGACAATCTCCCCGAACGCTGTGTTCGGTGTGTCACATTTACAAGGTAGCAGACTCAGCTTCCTATAGATAAAGGATAGCAACCCTAGTGGGGTCTCTCTTTATATACACAACGATACGGGGAGCACAAGTCCATACTAGCGATGTCTAGTGCAAAAGAAAACAATAGCTGCTAGGTTTAAACATGCCAGAACATGTGTCTAGCCTAGAACTCTAAATGTGAGCATTTAGTTTCAAATGCACCTTAGGTTAATTAAATATATTTTAGAAGTTTATCTTGAAATTAAGTCTCAGTTTTCAGGCCCTATCGATGTCACTTGAAAAAATATTGAATGCATCTATATGAGACAAAACCCTTCCAATTCGATGAATGTTTACACTAATTGAGAGTAGAAAAAACAATCAATGCAATAAACAAGCAACTGAAAGCAAGATGACCCTTCACTACTCCTTTTTCCAAAACAAAATAATGAAAATTCTTTCCACTTCCTATCTTTCCTATCAAATTCACTTCAAATAGTCTTTTCAATAGTAGAAGAAGTTAATTTCATTTTAATGCTCATGTTGATGCAATTATAGGTTTTCAGTGATGCTACTTAATGCAACATATCAATTTAGCAAACTATAATGATGTACTTTTTCCAATGAAATGATAAAGTGAATCTTTCACATGACATTTCAATGAGAATTCTCAATCAACAAGCATCAATGATATACCAAGAAAGATAAGAATAAATCCTCTCAAACCAAGTATGCAAAGACTCAATAGAAACAAAGCGATAAATGTAATCATTGCTAGAAAAGAGACGTTCAATCAAGAGAAGAGCAAACGAAACTTTTACACTTGTTCAATCAAAAACAAAGAAATACAAGGACTAAAACATGAAATGCATACAAAAGTTGACCAACAACTTGACGTGATGAGAAGACATACAACTTAATCGATGATGACCTAGATTCCCTAGGGACAAAAACCATCCAAAAACTAAAAAATTCAAGTAAGGAAAATTCAAACCAATCAAGCTAGCAAAGATTTCTAGCAAGGGACAATGCAGGCAAACAAGCCAAGAAACAACACTTATGAGAGCAAGACACACTGGCAATGATTCAAGAGAAACCCTGATTTTAACCTACAAGAATCGATTCAAGTGCTTAACTGACAACAAGTATCACAAGGGGGTACGACGCGACTGTTTAAGACTAAATCACGCTAGTCAATGCAACTGTAAAAAAATAAACAACACTGATCGAGGATTTCAAGGAAAAAATAAAAAAAATTTAGAGATCAAAACCAAACCCGTACTCTAAATTCAAGACTCTAGGCAGCAAAGAGTGTAAAGCATAGAAAACCAAAAATAACGAGTGATACAATAGAAGTCAACACAAATCATGAAATGCAAACAATCTAAATGGTTGGGTGGATCCCCAACGACGACACCAATTTGTGGAGTAAGTAAATCTCCTCTATGGACAAAGGTGATCCCTCTAGCCCGAGAATGGACCTAGCCGCAAACAAAGCAATCTAATGTAAAATTCCTTAGATTAGAATCGAATAACAAGGCCTACCTCTTATAGCACTAATCCACTTGAGGTTGATCTTGCCTCCTTGCTCCAACTTCCTCTCGTTCAAATACCTAAAAAAAACATGCAAGAGACAACAACAAACATGATAGAATAAAATTGAATCCAATCTACTTAAAAGGTCAAGGAGTTTTAAGCTACCAAATGTAATATTACACATGATATAGGAAATAAACCATTAGTTGTATTAATAATACTTCAAAGAGAAATACAACCGGAGCCTTGACGTTACAGGTTCCCTTTGGCATGTCCAGGTTCCAACACCAATAGAAGCATCTCATGATTCACCCTCAAAGCAATGGAAGTTCATGGCCTCTTTCCTTTTAATCCCAACCAAACACTACAAGCTTATTCCCCCTTCACACACAAACTAGAAGGCTAACGTTCTCAATATGGATCTCAAGATTTGCAGATTATTTCAGCCCTTTCATTAGCTAGCTGAGGGTGTAAAATGGGGAGTTTATATAGATTTGATAGAGGGGAAATGTATCCTCTTATGGTGGGAGAGGCCTTATCCCTTTTGGTTTGTTCTATTTGATTAGGGGAAATGAGCCTAAATAGTCTCTCTCGTCTCTATCTTGGTCAACCATTTACTAGACTTTTGTTCACAAAACTTATAGACCTAGAAGCTTCGACTCCATTTTTAAAAAATTTCCAAAAGAGGGTCGGCATGAGTGATGAATGGATTACTTGTGACGTTCGGTGCTAGTCCTAGTTTTAAACTCTTTAAATCAGCATAGGGGAAGAACTGAACACTAGCACTGATCTTGAAAAATGGGATTGAAGGATGATTCTTGGGAAATGATGTAAGAGGGAAATATCATGTAGACAAAGAGGGATGTAGGGACATGTTATTCATGGTAGGAAAACATATGAGGGTCACTATAGAGGTCCTCTAAGATCGGGGAATCGGGAGTATAGGGAAAGTGACAAAATGTTGTGTAACAAGTGTCTAGATGAATGTCATTGTGCTAACCCTTCAGGAGCTACATGAATTTCATCAAGGAATCACCACAGGAATAAAGGAACGAGAGCAACATATGTTACTATTAAAAGAAAGGGTGGAGTCACAAAAAGAAACATTGTAGAAGGAACTGAAGCAAGTGGCCAAGGAATGGGAGGAAGCAAGGCAAAAATGAGAACAGTTGGAGAAGGCCATTGCTGAGACTTGAAACATAGTGTCGGGTGTGAAGGTCTGTGAGGATAAATAACTAGTAGAAAATGTCACGAAGATCACCCTCATGGTCAAGGACTCAAATAATGCCATACCTAACCTGAAATTTGATTACGAAGTGAAGATATCATGCTATAAATAAGGTTGTAGCTAAGTACTCCACCATAGGTTCGGGAGTAGAGACAAAGGGACCTCAATGCAACATTGAAAGGCATATCTGATACGGTGGAAGATTGTGGGAGGTTGCTTGATGACATGATGTAGATTTGGACCTCACTGCAGGAGGATCCAAATGTCTTGAAGATTGAGGAAGAAATGCACGCTAAGTAGAAGCGGCCCGATGAGATCCTAGTAGTTGTGTAGACCTTACCAGTCTTGTAGAGGCTTTCTAGCATCTCTGAAGGGAAGATCCTCCACACGCAAAGAGATGGTCTTTGGGGGAAGCATAGATCATGCAAGAGAGGACTCATATGTGGTAGGATGAATCCCTACAACTTTCATAGGAAGTAGATGAATGCCTGAAGGAATTGAAGAAAAGGGGAGAATAACTACTACAGAAGACCGTTGGACCTACAACAGATGCTTTGTTGAAGGAGGTGCAAAAAACAAAAAAGTTGATGGTAGAAACACTCTAGGATTACAACGCAATATACAACAGGATCACAACAAAGATCGAGGGTGTCGAAGCTTAGTAAGTTGGGATGAGACATGGGTGAGTGTTGGAGGCCTATTGGGCATGGCCAAACTTGGTCTAAGTTTTGGGTAAAATACCCAAATAAAGAAGGAGCGGACCACGTAGAGTTGGAAAAGATATAGTCATCACATAGACTTTTAGAGATTTTGGGATGGGATAAACCCTTCTTTTCTAATGGGTATTAGGTAGTAGTCGTTGTCTTCTGGATCCATGGTATGTGGACCAACGTTTTTGTATAGATGAATTATATAAAAGGATATGTAATAATTTGTAAAGGAGAAGTAAGAAGAGAAAGTAATGATATATCATAAGTGAATCCCCCTTTTCGCATCTATAGTTTGTAGTTTTGGAGAAGGCTCCATAGCCGAGTGGACGAAGACCTTGAAATGTCTACAGCTGAGTGCCTATAGTTGGGTGTGCGGGTCAGAGATGTGAATTTAATTGAAGATCTATTTGATAAAGAATAAATTTTGGCGAAGTATTGTATCTCTGAGTATGTTAATTTTCTAATGTAATGTATCTAATGATGTATGATTTTTACTAACTTATGCAAATAATTGTAAGATATATTGTTATGTGTTAGAGTTTGCTTGTTTTTGTAAACTAATCATCTACACGAATTTATTATGCATGTGAATTTATAAGATTGACATACAGTAGAAGTAAATACATGACACCACTTTGCATATATCCCTTTGGTTGTAGAAACCTGGTTTTGAAACCTCCCATAACTAGTTCAGGTGGGACTATGACTTGCTTACAGGTCATTTCTGAAAGGGCCAGTAGTTGAGAGTTTTGTTCCTGCATAGCACATTCTAAACCTGGTTCAATCCCCCTCAAACCAATAAGATACCACATGATTTCCATTGCATTGTTGTCCATGCATGCAATGAGAGTGAAATAAAGTTTGAATTGTGAAGCTTGAGCTTCACTTGCTGCTGCAATTGTAGGCTCCTTCTTATTTTCTTTCTTCTCTCGGAAATCCACAGCAAAGTGCCCATACTCTTGACAGTGAAAACGCTTGAATTTTGACAAGTCCTTATTCTTGCCACCCACATTATCTTTGAACTTCTTTCCCTTGGATTTCTTTTCTTTGCTCAGTAATGCAAAGTCATCTTCCACTTCTATGGAAGAGGTCCCATCTCTAATGTTCTATCGAATCTCTTCCTATACCAAATCCAACCACATCTAATCCAATTCTGGTAGCTTCTCCCTCACATTAATAGAGTCCTGGTAACTATGCTAGCTCTTAGGAAGTCCTAGAAGAGCTAGCTTCACCATATTGTCTTCGGCAACAGTAATCCTGGCACTTCCAAGCTCATCCCCACAATGGGTGAACTTGGTCAAGTAATTTAGAATTGATTCACCCTCATCCATTTTTATCTTTTTGAGTTTTTCATTTTCCTCTCATCACTTCTATTTTGAAATAGGTCCATTAATGCCTTCTACATGGAGAATGGAGTATCCTTACTGTGGATACTCGAGACAATGTAGTCTTGAACTCCTTCCAAGATTAGTCTTCTTGTTTTCTCCACACACTTTATCCATTCAGCCAGATATTTATCATTTGATTTTGGAGACTTAGGAATGTCATGATCTATCAAGTCCTTGAGGCCATTGTATTTGAGCATTGGCTCCATCCTGTTCTTCCAAGCTACGTAATTTTATTTCCACTCCAAGGCATACTCAAGTCACTAACCATAGAATGACATATTATTGCTCTGAAGTATGAACTTGCAAATTCTATTTTCACCTACAAGAAAAGCTCGAATCTCCTCCTGTATACTATCTTCAGCTCTAATACCATGTAGATTTTTACTCATAAATTCAACATCTTATGTGATATGCTAAAACAAAAGAATATACTATACTCTTCAGTGGAAACCAAAATTGATTGATGAAAACAATAAGTAGAAAGAGGAAGAATATCAATCTCATATAACACAATATTTCTTTGGCGAAAGAAACTGCAAAAAACCCCGACTATCTATATTACATTAACTAGAATATTTGAGAAGAAAATACAATTATTTTTCATCCTGAACAATTCTTGCACTAGTACAATCTAAATCTCTGCTTCCTAGGATGAATATAGCGAACACTTAGGCATTACTAAACTTCTAAGATCCTAATTCCTTGTGCAATTCCTGAAAGAATTAGCCCATATTTAATTGGAAAATCCACACTCCATAACTGTACAATCCAAACATAGGACCTCAACTAATTGCATGCACCATATGTAAAACTTAGAAAATTATAGATATGGTAGAACATTGTCCCTCAACTTTAATCTCAACTGGGTCTTCCTTTTAATTGACATGCATGAGTTATTTATGAGTGAATATTCAGTTAACTGGTGTGGTACTAGTGATGCACTGGTCCACTACTCCACTACTAGATGTCAACTAGTTCCTCCAACAGTTAGAATTAGTTTAGCTGACCATAACTCATTTAGATCGAGTTATTTAGTTACAACTTAAAACATATCAACTTGGGCCCCTAAAATTTAGGGATCACTCTACATGACTCTAGATAGACTTCCAACTTGAATTTCCTAGGTCAATGTTGATGGTGCTGGACTTGCCAACATTTAGGGGATCACCGTGGTATGAAGAATAACTATATCTTAAACACTTTGGTGTGGGAGTTCGATCCGGTATGATGGAACGGTTGCCATTATCTTTAGGATTTGCCTCAACCCTTTCTTGTCAGCATAGGATAATGGTCTAATTCATCTTCGAGAAGTGAGGTTCGCATCCCTGGTGATTGCTAGTGTTACTTGTGTCAATGGTTCTTTCACTATAGAGGGAGAGGGTGAGAGTAATTCCCAAGTCAATTGGGAGGAAGCTTCAACTCTGCTAGGAACACACAACACAATAGGACATGCCTAGCTTCCGGAGGAGAAGTCCAAATGGATGCGGAAGTCACAACAAAAAAGGGAAGATAACATGTACAACACTCAACAGACGAGTCCGCACGAGTGCAATGAATGTTACAAGAAATTTTTATGTGAAATGTCTATTTGATGTCCGGAGAGATAGCCACCACGAGAGAGACAACGTTAACAACATATACAACACATTTTCATTAAAAAATTATGTATTACAACAAATGAAATAAGTTCAAGTGTTCAAAACAGGTTAAATCAACATGCACTACAAGTGTTCAAGATTAGTCTTACAACAGTTACAATAAATGTGTGAAAGCGTGTTGGCCTGTTAGTAGGCTTTTGAATTAAGCAAAAGTTCTGAGACACATCATTACACTATACATAACTAACCCCATGCGTGTAGCATTGGAGCCACTACTTACAATTCAAAGAAAAGATTATAGACTCTCTTGGCTATGCGGGAAGAGCTGAGTGAAAGGTCCTTTCATGTACAAATGAGGGGGTATTTATAGCCAAGGGTGAAACTTACCCTTGTGGTTGTTCAACTACCCTCATGAATGTTCAATTTCCATGACTTTTAGACTTTACATTAGTCTTTGTACAACAAGTGGGTCTCTTAGACTTCCATGTTACATTACATTGTTTGACAACATGGCCCATAGTAGAGATGTGGATGACATGACTCGACATGAAAGTGTAGGTACATTTGTGCTGTTGTTCGAGTGCATGTTGAACTATAGTGTTGTTGGGTGTTGAATGTCTTCATGGTGTGTCACAACTTCACCTCCGCATGCAAACGTGTGGGAAGTCTTCGATGGTCATTGGTTCGCTTAATGTTTCTTTGGCATGTTGCTCCTTTCTTGTATGTTGGAAGGCTTGAAAGGCTCATGTGTTCGTGGAAGGTGAATGTTTGTTTGCTCATCTGTTTGTGAGCACATATTGCATGTTTGCTCATTCTTCATCCATGAACACATATTTGCGTGATCATCTTTTCATGAGCACATATCTTTGCATGCATCATTTGTTCATCCATTGGTGAACCTATCCTTCTGCATGTGCTCCCTTCGTTTGTCCCTTTCGTCGTCACGCCATATTTGTTGGTGTACCTGTATCTATAGTCACTCATGATGAGAAAACATCAAATCCAAAAAACTCCTTGTCTACCATGACACATGATCATTCTGATGCAGGTGACCAAGAGAGGTAACAACTTTACAAGGTGGGATGGAGGCTCTGGGAACAGCTGACGAAAACTACGTAAGAGTCGTTGGGTGATGAAGACAGGTGATTCGCATCAACAATGAATGTCTACGAGGTATGGCTCAACTGGAGGAAAAAATTGCGAAATTATTTGGAGGAACAATCCAGGCTATGGGGAGGCAGGGTAGGCAAAATCTATGCATTTTTGAAACGAGTAGGTAGCAGGGGCTTGACAGAGAAATTTGTGCAATTTCTTGGAGGAACATGTGGGGTTGCAGGGAGGATTGGCAGACAAGATTTGTGTAGTTTTTTTGAGGAACAGGCTGGGAGCTTGGCAACCAAAACTGTGCAATTCCTGGAGGGAACTGGTAGATGGTTGATGAGTCACTAGCAACAAAAACTAGAGAATTCCTGAGGGGAACTAGCTATTAGCTGCTAAGAACATGGAAATAGAAATTGCATAATTCTGAGAGGGAACTGGTGGTGTGCTGATGGGAGCTACTGGTGAGAGAACCTGCACTAATGCTTGGAGGTCGGTCTCTTGATCATATTTGTGCAATTTCTAGGCTAAGGGGACTACTGGACAATAGAGGGATTGCTCATGAAAACTGCACAATTTTCTGAATGAGCAGCCAGTCAGCTATCGAGAGGGCTGGATAGAAAAATTGCATAAATTTTGTAAGAGAAACAAGGATGGGCATTGGTGTCTGTCTGGCATGTCTATGCAATTTTCTCAGTCAACAAAGCAAGAAATGCTTATAGCCTCTATGCAGTTTTTAGGGGAGTCAGCCCCAGGGTGGCTGCAGGGTCAAACTCTCTGGTTGACCAACATCGATACTGATTGATTTGCTTTTGAGCAACAAACCTTGAAATGGATTTCTTAGTTCTTCTGCACTGTTCTAGGTGACATTCAATCGAGTCAATAGCGGGGTGATGGTATAGCTGTCAAGAGGGGAGTCTGGTCCTCAGAACTTCAACAAAATGACTAAGTGTGTGAATGAGTGAAAGATGCATATGTGATCTCGCGAACACACACTTGCATGGCTTGACAACGAGGCGACTCAAACCACCCAGGCATACATGTTCAACATAATTGACTAACAGTACAAGAGACAAGCATGACACTTGTGATTAATCGTTGGTTTACCATGACGATGCTTGCACAATAGTGAAAGTGACTCCATGTGTTGGTGCAATAGATATTTTTATACTGAACAGAACATGTACACACGAAGTGAAGACTTTGAGCATAAACAAAAGATGGTTGCAAGCATGACTTTGATATCAACATCCAAGACTTGGTGAAATGAACAAGTAAGGGGAATTCGAAGACTTTCGATCTCACGAAGTGAACCCGAGTGTGTGGAGTTATCAAGTGAAACTCTCAAGGGAGGCTCTGAAATTGGGTGCAGGCCAAAATTCTGGAGGGTGATTGTAACTGATACAACACTTGGCGACACACTAGTAGAACTCCAACATCTCTATTTTGTTTTGTTTCTAGCATAGGTACTTGGTCTTTCAGGGAGTATTGAATCAGTGTGCAGGTTACTTCAGCTTCCCCTCTTACCCCATGGACATACATGGCTCACCTTTTTCCAGCTTAGTCAAACACAATCAAAAGTTCAACTTGATCACAATGTTTCAAATCTAGGAAGGATAGTTTAGATCACGAGCTGAATATTTTTAGAGTATAATTTTTCATCTTTGGTGTTGCTCCGCTACCAGTAAGCCTAAATAGTACCTCGATAGAGTCACGCAGGAACACATGCATTGCTCCACTACGAGCGAGCCTGGTCAGTACTGTGGTGGAGTTGCATGCTTCACCTCTATGCATAAGAAGCCTTTCTCTTCTTTTTCCTTTGTATTTTTCGAGAGAACTGTGCATAGGCATTTATTTATTTTTGGGGCGGAAGACGAACCTTGACTTATTGAGAGCAGAAGAGGTTGTTCCTTCAGAGAAGCATGTAAGTCCTCTGACATAGGTTTTCTCGTTTAGATTTTCCGTTCTTTGTTTATACTAGTTGGATGAGCTTGAACACACAAAGCAGAAGGCTAGGTATAGGCCTGGGGCTTCCCGGTGCAGACACAGGTTCATGGTTGGACCAAAAATTCCCTTGTAGATGGCTCGTTTTAATCAAGACTTCATTGGTCAAACGTTATAACTAAGCACAAAGAATATGGGCACACGATTGGCCAAGTGCTTGTAGTCTCACAGGTCTTTTCAAATTTAATCCACATACTCTATTCAAAAGCTAGAATGTAGTAGTTGGAAGCACTTGTTTCCGGAAACAAAAATAGTAATATATCAAGAAAACAAGATGAAAACAACAAGCAACAGGCAGACTATGTACATGGCACTAGACATGGCTTGACCTACTGGAGTTGGTGCTTGAGATCTTGGCTGTCAGTGGGAAGGTTGTCAACCCTCCAACCAAGTGACTACAGACAACGTGTGTGTGTGTGTGTGTCAAAATTCTCATAGACCAGTATTAGGCTACTGGGTTTCGCTACCTGAACTTAGTGGTGTTCCAAAAAAATTTTAAGTGAAGACGACACCACTGCTTCAGATACTACATGCAACATAGGATTAGATGATGGCACAGGGTAGTTTTTTTAATTCTAGGAGTAGTTCAAGTTTCTGAAATCAATGCATAAGGAGATTTCCCTAGATTTCTTACGTGAAGAACTTAAATTAGAAACCCACGTATGATGACGAACTTTGTAAGTAATCCAATCATCCAAAATCATAGTCAATTTGTTTTGTATGAGTTCAAATGACATATGTGTTTTACTTGGCCTTTGATGCAATGGCTTGGTTCCTCCTTTACCAAGAATCCCGTGTTGGATTAATCATGTTTAGAGTGAACTCAAGTCATCATCTTCCCATGTGGACACATCACGATACTCTTTGATCAAGCAGTCAAAGACTTGCCACTTCTGTGATGTGTAGTTTGTACTGAGACTGACTATCTTCAAATCATGATTAGTGATGAGCCCCAAATTGGGTAACTTATTGGGCTCATTTTTCCTAATTATCCTTGTTCAATCCTCCATTTTGCATAGATTATCCATTATTTTTTAGTATGTTTGTGTCATTTGTATGAATAAGGGTGGCCACTCTTCCTAGGTGGCTAACATGTGATTATTTCAATTTTTTTGACACATGTTGGAGCAAAACCGAGCGATCATGGGCTAGGTGATAGCCAAGCTTGAGGTGAGGATTCATAGGGGGGTTGTCTATGACATTAAATAGCCCTTCCTCTGGATCTCCACCCCCAAATCTAAGCTCACAGGCCACCAAAAATGGATCTTGAAGGCAGCCAAGCAGATTTTGGAAAGGGATTGTCTACTAACAGTTTGGACAACCGAGTCCCCTAGATTTAGGAGGCCTGCTAGGGCCCTCATGGTGTATAAATGATAAGGCCTTAGCCTTCATAAGGGACTTTTGGAAACCATTGAAATTTTTTGCACTACAGTGCTGTCACCTTCAGCTCGTTTTCTTGTAGCCATTTTGGCATAACTTTTGACTGATGACTATTTTTTTATAATGATAAGCAGTCCTATTTTATATCAACTTTGAGTTCTCCATAGGAGCCGTAGCTCTCAGGGTTGGGCCAAAACTGAGAGCCTAGGGCCTCCTTTATGTACTGTTATCTTTCCTTTATGCATCGTTGTTTTCCTTTTATGCATTTGCAAATGTATTTCTGTTAGGCAGATTAAGTTGTGTTGATTAACTAGGTCACTGTTTATGAATAGAATTGCTTCAAATGTTTAGAATAGATTGGTAGGATAATAACAGGGGAAAAAGCTCTAGAAAACGGCCAACAAACACTTTTGGTTTCACCTCTTCCTCATTGGATCAGGGGCTGGAATTGAAGTAACTGAGCTGTCCCAAACAAAAACACTAGTTTGCTTTGCCATGTAATCATTAGTGTGTTGTTTTCATTTGCAGAAGTTGGTTATTTTCAGATCTCTGAAATGTCTCATTGCATAGTTGATATATATGGTTCTCTTTCAAATAAAGCTGCTATTCATCCACTTTATTGTTATCTAGATTAGATTATCTAGGACTTTGATTACTTGCAAGTATTTATTTGTTCAGTTGAAAGTACACAATGCAGAGCATCTCTACCACTCTTTCATCCACCTAAGATTCATCAAAGACATCTGTTCCATCCCCTAACTAGGTTCGTCATCTCACATTTGTCCTTTTGCCCACGTAACCCTACCTTTTTGTGCAATCATTGTTTCAGCCTTCTTTGAGCCAATTCAGCCATCTACACCTCCTCACCACTCCATCCACCAGTCCCTGGGCCACCTCAGACCCCTATACTACCTCCATATCCATTCTTGCATCTTCCCTCACTCACCCATCCTCCAAAATCCCATTTTTAAACATCGTGTAGAAATTTCTAAACATCCTATAGAAATTCTTGAACAACCTGCAGAACCCCTATAGACTTCTTGTAGAAGATCACAAATGAGGTTTCTTGGTAGCAAAACTTTGTGAAACTCTTTGGAAGGGTGTTAGGGACTCCTTAGACCCCCTCTGAACCTTCCCGACCTCTTCCAAGCATTTCTCCTCATTGATCCACCCCTGCACAGTCAAGAACAGTGAAAGCATATGCATGATGAAACTGACGACTTAATCAAAAATTCAAAAAGATGTTTTCTTCAGATAGAGGTAGTCTAGACACATGTATTTTACCTTCATAGAAGTAATGGAATCTCTTTCAGTAGTTTGCATTCTCTTCTTTGTGTCAGTAGGACTAGCTGGTAGAATTAGGGTTTGCTAGGGTTTGCGTTTTCCTTCAATTTTAAAACTCTTTTCGCAAATAGATTAGCTTCCTTCGAGTTAGCTTTCATCCATCAATTAAAAAGCTTCTTCTAAGAGCTCATAGAAGTTGGTTTAAGCTCCTAGCGGACTTGTGCCAGCTGACCAAGTGACAGCTACGACAAGAGCTAGTACTTGTGCATACAGCACCGTTGCTTCCAAGTTTGTTACGAACTACCGAGTTGATAAAAGTAAAGAAGGGAGTCCCAGGAGTTGCATCATTATTGCTGCAATACTGGAGCCCACCACATCCCTCGGATCTTAAGGGACTAGTCTGCTCGTTTGCACAATCCGGTAGTATCAACCTCTGGCGATCATGTTGAATGCTCACCATCAACTAGTGAAAGTGAAGCACGTGGAAAAAGAAGGAATCCTAAACTTCCTTTTAAGTTTTGTGAAGGTAGTCACGCTGTCCACCATTGTCCCTTCCTTGACGAGGCTAAAAGAGTTTTGGATGATCGTCCGGTTTCACCACTACGACTTCCTCCTGGATATAAAAACTCTTGCCAAGTCCTCCACCGGTTGAAAATCCGGTTGGCCCGTCATTTTGGTCGGCTGAAGTTTCTATCATTGAAAATGAACTCTCTGAATCCATACCAGATGAAAGTCAAAGGGTCGATACGCCAATTGACCCGGTCTTGCCTTCAAAGTGTTCATCTTCGAATGATACCGTCACTGAAGAGAAAGAGAACGACACCGTTCAAATTCTTTTCATCAACACAGGCTCCGATGAACTTGGGGGCAGTCCTCCCTTTCCTTTATCGCAGGAAGGAATTTCATCAAAGTCATATCCGGCCGTCTATTTGGTCCCACCACCAAGCAACCTAGTCATTTCCTTCGACTGGAATCTACTAGGCAGACCCCTTTACCAGCCAGTGTACCATTCAGAATCATTTTACAAGCTTATAGAATGGTCATGGTTGGTACCATCATCGATGAAGGGGATTCTGTGAGTATACTTTCCTCAACTTCTTGGAAAGCACTTGGTTCACCATCGCTTTTGCCTGAAATGAGAAATTGGACAGGCTTCAACAAAGGAACTAGTCAACCTTTAGGGATCCTTCCAAATGTGCCCATTACTTTGAGAAGGAAAACCATTCACATGAATGTGATGGTAGTTCAAGGACCCTTGGATTATAATCTACTCCTTGGACGTGACTATATTTATTGCATGGGAGCCATTGTC
>APFE031031875.1:885-26783 GCA_000404065.3 Pinus taeda | reverse complement strand
GTTCATGATTCGGTGGAAATCTATATGGATGACTTTACTCCTTACGGGTCTAGCTTCCAAGAAGCCTTGTCCAACCTGGGAAAATTTTTAAGCAAGTGCATTGAGATGAACCTGTCCCTCAGCCCTGAAATATGTGAATTCCTGATAACTGAAGGGACCATGTTAGGTCATACCATTTCTCGCCAAGGATTACAGGTGGATCCTAACAAAATTGCGATCATCAAAAAGGTTCCACCTCCTCAGAAGGTAAGAGATGTTCGGAGTTTCTTAGGCTTAGCGGGATATTATAGAAGATTCATTAAAGATTTTAGTAAGCTAGCCTCACCATTGTTTGGCATCTTAGGAAAAGATGTTGAGTTTAAATGGACTAACGACTGTCAAAGGGCTCTGAATGAGTTGAAGTATAATTTAGTGTCCGCCCCAATTTTGAGAGGCCCAAACTGGGCCCTACCTTTCCACATCCACACTGATGCCACAAACAAAGCCATAGGAGCAGCCTTAGGACAAGTTGAGGAAAAAATTCCATATGCCATATACTTTGTCAGCAAAAACCTGTCCAAGTCAGAAATGAACTATACTGTAACTGAGAAGGAGTTCCTGGCTGTGGTCCATTCCCTGAACAAGTTCCGACACTACATCACTGGCTATCAAACATTTGTACATACAGATCATGCTGAAATTAGATATTTAATGAATAATCCTGATGTGAATGCTCGTATTATTAGATGGTTACTTTTGTTGCAGCAGTTCGATTTGACTATCGTTGACAAACCAGGTAAAGAAAATGTTGTTGCTGACTTCTTGTCTAGATTGGATTTGCCTGCAGGTGAAGAAGGAACAGTGGATGACCAGATGCCAGATGAACATCTGTTTGCTATCTTAGTACTCTCTCCATGGTTTGCTGATATAGCAAACTACTTAGCCTTAGCACAGTTCCCTCCGCATCTATCCTCAAAGGAGAAGAGCAGAATCGTGAGGAAGAGTGCCTCATTCACTTGGATTGGGGGCAACCTGTTCAAACTTGGCCCTGATCAGATCTTGAGGCATTGTGTTAGGGAGGAGGAAGTCTTTCACATCCTCCTAACCTGTCACGATGGACCCCGTGGAGGCCATTTTGCAGCAGAAAGGGCTACCTTCAAAATTCTACAGGCAGGCTACTATTAGCCCACTCTTCATCAAGATGTCAAAAGATATATCAACCAATGTGACCAATGTTAGAGGATGGGGAAACCAACTCCAAGGGATGAAATTCCTCTCCAACCTCAAGTGACCCTTGAGCCATTTGAGAAGTGGGGTATGGATTTTGTGGGTCCTATCAACCCTCCTTCGAGGCAAAGGTCTTACATCATTGTGTGCACAGACTATCTGACAAAGTGGGCAAAAACCAAGGCAATCAAAGTAGCGAAAGAAGAAAAGGTGGCTGAGTTTTTAAGCGAAAACATCTTCTACAAATTTGGCTACCCAAGAGAGTTAGTCACCGATCAAGGAAGCCAGTTCACCTCCAACTTAACTGAAGACTTGCTCGCTCATCACAAGATCAAGAATAGGACTTCCACCCCATATCATCCTCAAGCAAATGGGTAGGTGCAAGTCAATAATAGAGCATTAGAAGGGATTTTGACTAATGTGGTGAGAAGCAGTAGAAAGGATTGGGAATATTGCCTGGTTGAGGCCACTTGGGCCTACAACACCACTTGGAAGACCACAACCAGTTTCACACCTTATGAGCTGGTCTACGGGAAGAGAGCTTTGTTGTGAATCGAATTCGAGTACAACACATTGAGGTTGGCAGCTCAGCTGGACTTAGATCTCAGCCATGCTCAACGTGAAAGGTTATTGTAGCTGAATGGGTTAGATGAACACCGAATGTAGGACCTCCTCCACTCATAAGTGGTTAAACTTTAGAGGAAGATATGGCATGACCAGCACCTTAATGACAAACAATTCCAGCCAGGAGATTGGGCGCTGCTGTATGATTCCAGACATAAGGATTTCAAAGGGAAGTTGAGGACAAGATGGCTAGGACCATATGCAGTGGAGAAGTGCAATGACAATGGTTCCGTCCTTATCCGGACCATTGATGAAGAAGCCATCCCCATGCTCGTCAATGGGCATTGACTGAAGATCTACAGGAAACCCCTTTCAAGGTAGAAGTTCATCGAAACTGTGGAAAAATCATTGTTGGTAATAGAGAAGGGTTCTGCCTCTGTTTTGGCCACACCTTGAGCATCATCATATCAACAAAAAAAAAAAAATACAATAAAAAAGATCCTTGGGTGAAAACCTCTCTGAGGCGCCCAAGGCAGATGGTAGGGGTGAAAACCTCCTTGAGGCGCCCCTGCTGTCTCTCTCAAAATAAAGAATTTGAATAAAGAGACCCTTGGGTGAAAACCTCTCTGAGGCGCCCAAGGCAGATAGTAGGGGTGAAAACCTCATTGAGGCGCCCCTGCTGTCTCTCTTTAAAAAAAAAAAAAAGGAAGAAAAAAGAGAAAAAGAGAAAAATAGAAAAAAGAAAAAGAAAAAGAAGGAAGAAACAGAGAAAAAAAAAAAAGTTTAATCCCTAGAAATTGTTGCAGGTTGCAGGAATACAATGCAGAAAGGAGGCCTCCCAAAACAAGGACAGGGGACCCTACCAAGTTACCAAGCATCCTCACATACACTCCCTCCATGGACACTCATTTTTTTCAAGATTCAGACACAATCTGGTCATGGTTCAACCTTCTACAGGAAGCTACAGGACTTTCTACAGGAAGTTCTGCATTTCTACAGGAAACATCCTGTAGAGCCTTGGGGCAGGCTAGAATCAATTATGGAGAGGGATTTGAAGCTTGAAATCTGGTGATGAGGCATGCAACCACTCTTTTCTTCCATCGTCCACTTGTTCATCTCCTTCCACCACCATTGCCACCATCTAGTTGAATATACCTGCACAATCATACAAGAATCCTGTTTTTTTAGATCAAAATTTGTTTTTTCAAGTGAAAAATAAAGTGTTTAGAGGCTCGCACACTCTACCTGTCAAGGCTCCATCAGGACCCTTCATCCATGAACGCAATTGTGTTTGTTTCAGCATGCACCCCAGGAGGAGGAATGGCTACAAGATTTCCTACAAGAATCCTGTAGCAGTTGATCCGGCTGGAGCACATACCATGGAGACACCAGCAACTCACATCAAACGAAGCCGGTGCATGCAGTATTCACCACCAGAGAGGAAGGTCTTGAGGTCTTGTATCTAGCATCAGCCAATGAAAGAGGAGCTCCAGCACCCATGCACGAAGCAGTAGTAAGAAAATCCAGCATTCCTCATCCCGAAGCCTGCAAAACATGTCCACGGCCGCACAGGTAAGTGCCTAACCTTATTCATCGAATTACATGAACTATACTCTAAAATTTGCATGATTGTGAAAATGGGCGGATTGAACAAGTTTGGTGCCTAGTCAACTGGCCACCCATAGCCAGTCAGATGGCCTCGTAGGATCCGAATGAGCTTGGTTATGCCAAAAAGATAGGTATTTGACACGTGGGAAGTGTCCAGTCAGGGAGAATCGACAATGTGACAGAAATGGTGGTGGTGAATGCAGAAGAAAGGATTCGGCGGTCAGAGACATGCCGAGGAATGATGGTTGTGACGTTGGCCAATGGATCGGCCTGGACAGCTCACCCCCGTGCCATGAATTCCGCAGTAATTCAAATTGGCGGTCGAATAACTCACAGTAAACTGCTGTCATTCACACTTGCAACCGTTTTTGTAATCAAGTACGTGTCCTCCTCCTCTACAAGTTGTTAGCCCGAGCTTCTCGGTCTGTTCCAACATCCTTCCACAGCTCAGACTCGTCCAGAACCACTGTGACATCCTCCAGAAGCCGGGAAAGCTTTCTACAGGAAGGTGCGCTACAGGAAGCCCAGCATTACGAAGAAGCTTGGACTGTTCACGTTGAGGGTGGCAATTCTCAGAGAGGTAGGCCCGAACATATCATTCCCATGCAAAATAGTTCAAAAGGTGGTGAATTTGACGTGCTGGGGTAGGAAAAAATTTAAAATCAAATCTGTCTGTGAATCCAAAAGCAATTTACTTATGGTTGCATGAAATTATCTCCGTTGGTTTGCGTCCAAGATTTCTCCGCGAGTCCTAAGTCAAATTCCTCCTGTGGAGAAGTTGAGACACTGTCAAGGCTAACCGGTGAAAAAACTGTGAATTTTACATGATTATGTGTATGTTGGAAACATAGCTCTACACTCTGTTTAGGAAAACCCGAGTCATCCTTCTGTACACGGGCAGTCAAGTTTCAAAACCGAGGAATTGATACGAAGTGGCCTGCAGATAACGTTTTCAATGTTCTGAGAAGGAAACACACATAGAATTCCCTTTCTGCTCAAAGCGCAAGCAAAAACAGAGTATTTTTCACCATGCCAAGAGGGTTTATCAGAAAGGAACCCTCAGACTCCAAAAACTACGAAAAACTCCTGAGGTGGTAGACTTATTTTCCTGTGCACACTAGATGACATTCTATGACAAAATTCAAGATCACGATGATGAAATTACAGAGGAATTCCTAAGGTCCCTGAAGCCGAAATCAAAGACACTAGCCACTGTCAACTTCGGAGGATTGACCCTAAGACTCACCCCACAGCTCATTAGCAGAGTCACTGATCTACCGATGGGGGTACCCTGGGATAAAGAGGAGAGGAAATTGGGCCAAAAGGCTAAAAAGGAGTTCTTCTTACTAGAGGAATAGTTTTCAGAGGATAAGAATGGGGCCCGAAGAACCAGCCTACAGCCATTTTGGAGTGAATTCAGCCTCCAAATTATGAAATATATTACCTGTGAGGGGCGGTTTAGCATCGTATATGGTTATCATTTCTGTTTGTTAACTAAACTCAGGCACCAAATGGATTTTCCCACATAAAAAAAATTGAGCATCCCCTACTTCCTCCTGCAATCCTTGATTGAGTGTGCCACAAAGCTGAGGGAGGGAACACCAGACTAGTTGGCCCATCATGGGCTTATCAAGCTCCTCGTGGAAGATGCACTCCATACCTACATTGTCCCTCTCTCCTGGGAAATTTTTCGAAATATGTCTAAGGATGATGACATCCGAATTTCGGCCGAGGAGCTCACTTCCTCCAGCAGCGAGGAGAAGGAGCACACTGAGGCAGAAAAGAAATCTGAAGGTCAACAAACCCCGGGAAAACCACCAAAGAAAGAACATAAAGAGACACGCGAGAAAAGCCAAGCTGCTGAGGCCAAAATAGTGGGTGGTAAAATGACACAAACACCCAGGGAGAAAAGACTACAGAGCAGGGCAGAAAGGACTGAAAAAGTCCAAGCAAGTGAACGCACACCTAAGGCAGCCACAACCAAGCTAAAGGAAAAAGCACCCCTAGCCAAGGAGGCCAAAACAATGCCAACTAGTTCTACAGGAAGCCAGAAGGCCATTTCTACAGGAAGTCCAAAAACTGCTTCTACAGGAAGCCAGAAAACAGCCACTATAGGACTTTCTACAGGAAGTCTGAAGAAAGGGTAGCAGAAGGAAAAATCAGCTGAGATTCTAGCTAGGGAGGCAGTAGCTGTGCTGGCCACCCTAAGCACATCTCCCAAGCAAAAGGAAAAGCGAAAGAGGGAGCCTCCCCTATATTTTAAAGCAAGAAGGAGTGTTAGGATTAAGACTGGCAGACCCCAGCCTCCATCAAAAGAGCCAATCACAATTGTAGACACCCCTACCACACCAAAGGAGAGGTCCCCCTCCAAGGCATCCATCACTTATGAGCGGGGAAGCCCGAAGACATCCACATGGAAGGATAGGATGGAGAAATTGAACTCAGAGGCCTCTCTACAGGATGCCGAGGCTGCTCTATAGGAAACTTTGGCTAGGCTGAAAGAGATCGAAAAGATGGAAGAAAAAGCAGCCAAGTCATCACAGGAGGAAGAGGAGGCCGATACCATTATGGAACGAAGCCCCCAGCCCAGCCTGGGCTCTTATTATAACTTCTTAGAGGCCGAGAAAATCATTCCTCAAAAATTCATAGTACTGCTTTTCCTAGAATTAGAGGAAGAAAGAGTACGAACCCACACTTGGATGAATATTTCTAAATCCAAGGGGGTGGCAGATATAGGCCCTCTGGAGGAAAAGCTCAAGGAGACCCAAAGAGAGTTGGCAAGGGTACAGCATCTGGAGAGCTCCCAACAGGCCAAGCTACGAGAAGAGAATGAGCTGCTTAGACAGCAGCTACAGCTACAAGGACAGAGGAAAGAAGAGGACACACCAGCCAAGGACACCATAGAAGAGCCTCAGGGAAAAGAAGGAATGCAAGCTGATCTTGAGGAACTAAACTAACAACTACAGGAAAGGGAATTGCAAGCAGGCCTAGAGATGCAATCTCTAAAACAGTAGATACAAGAAAAGGAGGCACAACTAGCCTGCATGGCCGGTTGGGCAATGGAAGCTCTGCAATGAAGGTAGCCCGCCAAATCCTATGGCCTATACCTCAGGGATCAGTGGCTGCAAATCCAAATCAACACGTTGGCACAGAGGGGTATCACCCAAATCCAAAACCCCCAACAGCTCATGGATTTATGTAACAGCAGTTCGTCAGAAGATAGGGCCAAGCTATTAGAGTTCTACCTTCATAATTTGGCCCTTCCAAACATAACCTCGTGGGACCCCAACACAACAGTAGGGGACATGCAGCTGATGGCAATGACCTCATGGCTAAACCACGAAGAAGAGCGACAGAGGTCAAAAATGTCATGGACCGAGAACTACAGGAACCACTATTGATTAGAGCAGAGCCAAGGGACCCCACAACATTGATATCCGCCCACCAGCACCTACCAACCAACTCTCAGGCCCTGTTAGAGTACATGGATTGGTAGGCTCAGGCCATAGCACACTTTGAGGATATGGAGAAACTATTGGGGGACAATTGTGTTCATGCTTGCACCCGTAGGTGGAACACATTGTCCCACAGCCTCAAAATCAGGGAATACCACACTCCAACTAGAATGAGGGAGGCCTTGGCATGAGTACCTCTCTAGAAAAAGTCTATGCAGAATCTCCAGGCCAGCTAGATAGGCCTCAAGTTCAGTCCACCTTTGCTTTTGGGGTTGTTAGAAGGAGGCACAGAAGAAGAAGAGCATAAGCAGTGGGAAGAGGTGGAAAGGAAGGCCGGATTCCATGACAATGAAGAGGATACTACTTCAGACGCCTGGGATGTGAGGGAGGCAATCAAAGCAATTAAGGACGAGGAGCTGGACTAGTTTCTCAGAGGATGAGCAACCCATTTAGCAGGGGGGTGATGATGAGCCCCAAATTGGGTAACTTATTGGGCTCATTTTGCCTAATTATCCTTGTTCAATCCTCCATTTTTCATAGATTATGCATTATGTTTTAGTATGTTTATGTCATTTGTATGAATAAGGGTGGCCACTCTTCCTAGGTGGCTAACACGTGCTTATTTCAGGCTTTTTTACACATGTTGGAGCAAAACCGAGCAATCATGGGCTAGGTGACAGCCAAGCTTGAGGTGAGGATTCATAGCGGGTTGTCTATGACATTAAATAGCCCTTCCTCGGGATCTCCAGCCCCAACTCCGAGCTCACAGGCCACCAAAAATGGATCTTGAAGGCAGCCAAGCAGATTTTGGAAAAGGGATTGTCTACTAATAGTTTGGATAGCCGAGTCCCCTAGATTTAGGAGGCCTGAAAGGGCCCTCGTGGTGTATAAATGATAAGGCCTCAGCCTTCGCAAGGGACTTTTGGAAACTATTGCATTTTTTTGCACTACAGTGCTGTCACCTTCAACTCGTTTTCTTGTAGCCATTTTGGCATAACTTTTGACTGATGACTATTTTTTGATAATGATAAGGAGTCCTATTTTATATCAACTCTGAGTTCTCCATAGGAGCCATAGCTCCCAGGGTTGGGCCCAACCTAAGAGCCTAGGGCCTCCTTTATGTACTGTTATCTTTCCTTTATGCATCATTGTTTTCCTTTTATGCATTTGCAAATGTATCTCGGTTAGGAAGATTAAGTTGTGTTGATTAACTAGGTCACTGTTTATGAATAAAATTGCTTCAAGTGTTTAGAATAGCTTAGTAGGATAATAACAGGGAACAAATCTCCATTAAAGGGCCAACAAACACTTCTGGTTTCACCTCTTCCTCATTGGATCAAGGGCTGGAATTGAAGTAACCGTGCAGTCCCAAACAAAAACACTAGTTTGCTTTGCCATGCAATCATTAGTGTGTTGTTTTCATTTGCAGAAGTTGGTTATGTGTTTAGATCTCTGAAATGTCTCATTGCATAGTCGATATATATGGTTTTCTTTCAAATGAAGCGGTTCATCCACTTTATTGTTAGCTAGATTAGATTATCTAGGACTTTGATTACTTGCAAGTCTTTATTGGTTCAGTTGAAAGTACACAGTGCAGAGCATCTCTGCCACTCTTTCATCCACCTAAGCTTCATTAAAGTCATCTGTTCCATCTCCTAACTAGGTTCCTCGTCTCACATTTGTCCTTTTGCCCACGTAACCCTACCTTTTTGTGCAATCATTGTTTCAACCTTCTTTGAGCCAATTCAGCCATCTACACCTCCTCACCACTCCATCCACCAATCCCCAGGCCACTTCAGACCACTATCCTACCTCCATATCCATTCCTGCATCCTCCCTCACTCACCCATCCTCCAAAATCCCATTTTTAAACATCCTGTAGAAATTTCTGAACACCCTGTAGAAATTCCTGAACATCCTGTAGAACCCCTATAGACTTACTGTAGAAGCTCACAAATGAGGTTTCTTGGTAGCCAAACTTTGTGAAACTCTTTGGAAGGGTGTTAGGGACTCCTTAGAACCCCTCCGAACCTTCTCGACCTCTTCCAAGCATTTCTCCTCATTGATCCACCTCTGCACAGTCAAGAACAGTGAAAGCATATGCATGATGAAACTGACGACTTAATCAAAAATACAAAAAGATGTTTTCTTCAGAAAGAGGTAGTCTAGACACATGTATTTTACCTTCATAAAAGTAATGGCATCTCTTTCAGTAGTTTGCATTCTCTTCTTTGCATCAGTAGGACTAGCTGGTAGAATTAGGGTTTGCTAGGGTTTGTGCTTTCCTTCAGTTTTTCAATCTCTTTTCGCAAATATATTAGCTTCCTTCGAGTTAGGTTTCATCCATCAATTAAAAGGCTTCTTCTAAGAGCTCATAGAAGTTGGCTTAAGCTCCTAGCAGACTTGTGCCAGCTGACCAAGTGACAGCTGCGGCAAGAGCTAGTACTTGTACATATAGCATCATCGCTTCCAAGTTTGTTACGAACTACTGGGTTGATAAAAGTAAAGAAGGCAGTCCCAGGAGTTGCAGCATTATTGCTGCAACACTGGAGCCCACCAATTAGTTCCTAGGTTGCTCTATTTGTTCATAGTAGTGGACGTGTGGGTTATTTTGTATTTGGGCCCTTGACAAAATTTCTGCAAATCATAGAGCTTGTTGAGAGAAACCACACCCTTGGAGATGGGTTTGACTTTCTTTCCCTCAGCTGTAGTTTTTAGGGGCTTCCTGTTCTTACCATCATCAATTGTTATGTCCTTAAAAGCATCAACATTTTTTGGGGGGTGAAGTATCACTTTGAGTACGACCACGTCGAGGTTGATGGTCCTTTGTAAGCTCAACATGAGTGCTTCATACTCAGAAACATTGTTTGTGCACTCAAACTTCAAGCAACTTGAAATCATGCATTTTCTATTGTTTTGGGTGACTAAGATATACCCAGTCCTTAAGCCGTCAAGTGTCTTTGATTCATCAAAATCCATGTCCCACAACTTGTCTATACATGGATCGTTTGGCATGCTAGTATTGCTGCTACTATTTTTGCTACTGCTACTGCCATTATTGGTACAATGCTCTGCACATGTTTCATTACCATCAGTTGAGCAAGGAATGAGTCCCAACTGCATGTCCAGTGGGGTTGGAGTTGGTTGTGCAGGATAACACTCCAATGTTGTTTCTAGGAGGAAATTGCCAAACATGAATTCTACGAAGGCCAATGGTTCATTCTCATTATTAGAGGGGGTAACATTGTGCTTCATATACCTCTCAGGCAATAACCAGATTTAGTTGCATTTTCCCCTGTACAGAAGCCACATGTGGGACCAGGCTGTAGAAAAATATATGTCCAGCTTCTTGGAACAGTCTTTGTTGAGTAATAGATTGTATGCTTCTCGTATGTCCACAACAACTATGTTGATGCATTGGTGGAATCGACAGTCATGAGATAGCTGGATGATCACGTCATGAAGTTCACCAATGGTTGGTACTAAAGTTCGATCAAGTTGGATGATTCATGGGGATATCCCCCTCCATTTTGCATTGATAATTTTTGCACTAGAGAGTGGCATGACATTAGCAGCTGCACCAGAATCAACCAAGTAATTGTGCATGCTGTAGTTAAAAATTTCAAATGATAGCAGGGATGGAGGGAAACTTGGGTTTGCTTCTTCCATTCAGAGTGCATTGAGCACAGTAGAAAGTGATACGAGAAGTGCGTTTTCTCCCTTGCTGGAAGAGGTTGCATTGTCTATTTTTGTTTGTCCCAATGCGTGTAGCAGGATGTCTCACTGACTCTAGATCTTAGCTAACTTGAATAAACTGATGTTCACCCGAGTTTTCTTCATGTCATCCACAATGTTGTAGTTCAGTGGTGGTAGACTCAACAAGTTTTCTGGAATAGAACAGATGTTCGTGTTGTCCGGTGGGGTGTTTTGCAATTTGATGTTCATGGAGGTACTCTTGTTTTCCACTGTCTTCCTAGACTTGTTCTGTGTTTTCTACTTTCGGGTGGCTGGTGGATTAACCTTCCTCAATAATAGTCTCATATTTTCTTTTGCTTCCCCAACTGTAATGGGGCCCCCTTTACTCCTAAGGTTGTAACAATGATTTTTCTTTTGGGGTTACTTTTTAGTGTTCGTCTTTGCCATTACTTGCAAGCATTGATATGCATTCACCACATGCCTAGAACTTGATGCTTCATTGGGTGGAACCTCTTCGTCATCATCATTTTCTCTAGTTTCTCCTGCATATTTCTTTCTGCATCAAGTGTATGACTATAGAAAGAGCTTTCAACTCACTTCTAGTCCAAACAAGTGTTCGCAAGGTGATGTTCTTCGTGGAAAGAACAAAAATTAGGATCTGCACACTGTTCGACCTGGAACATAGGTTTCTTTGTAGTTTTTGGAGCGAACTGGTTGTTGCATGATGAGCTACTTTCTTGTCTCTGTCTGGGTGGATGGCTACTTGCAAATGTGTCTATTTTCCATTGTTTAAGCTCGAACACTTCAGTTCCTTCCTTGTCTCTACCCTTTCTCGCCATCGCTTGGGACTTACTACTTGCATCTTTGGCGTCCTTTGTTGGTTCATCATCCTTGATGAATCCAATCGTGCATAGGTATTTCTCAACAAAAATAACCTCTTTGTAGCTTTCCGAGTGTGTTGGTTTCGCAGCTCGCTTGACAAACTCCACGATGTAGTCGGCAGTGCAGACATGTAGTAATCAACAGTGGTGGAGTCATGAGGTTTAGTGTCCGCTGAAAATTTGTTCAATACACATGTAAACCTCTGATTGAAGTCTATTACCTTTTGTTTTCCGTCCGTCTTTAGGCTTCCCAATTATTCGATTAGCATGGTTGGGGTCTTGTCATCAGCAAACATTTCAAAGAACATATGTTTTAATGCACCGCAGTTCTGTATGGAGTTTGGTGGAAGGCTATGATACGTTGTAGCAGCACAAATGTCCAATGTATATGGGAATAATATACAGGCTACATCATCACACCGCACCTCAAGGGTATGTAGCTACATGTAGAAGTTGTGAAAATTGTCTTTTGTCTTCACCGTGCTATCAGGGTTGAACTTGATGTTCATTCTCTCTGCTCGCTTTGGCATATTTTTTAGAATATATGGGACAGCCAATGGTCCTTAAGTCATCCATTTTAGATCCAGGTCAACCATTTATTCTTCTTCTTCTTCCTCCTCCTCTCTTTCAAAATCTGATGGTTTCGACTCTAAGTCTATTGGTTCATCTCCACCCCCGAGTCCTCTGTTGTTTTCCTCTCCACATCCTCTACTAGAGTTTGATCTCAAGATCATGAGAGTTTCTTCTTCACCTTGCTAGAAGACTAGAGGCTCATCTCCATCTTCAATAGCTTCTTCTAGACCTTCAAGTGTTGCAAGGACTGCTTCTTCCTCAGATGATACAACAACTCTTGTAGGAGTGGCTTTTGGCTTTCTTGATGCATATGGAAGATGGTGTATGCCTGGGATCAATCCGACTTCTTTTGTGAACTGGCAAGTGATGGGACAGACAGAGAAAAATTGATGATATGGAATCTCGTTTTCAATCCTGGGAAGTGAGGAGTAACCAACTGCAAAGTTGTGTGTTGGTGAGAGGGAGTGCGAGTTACTGCCTTGCCCAGATGGTTGATGAATGAGTGTGAGAGGATGTACAACCATATACAATTGGCTACCCTCCTTCTAGTGCCAGAAATGTTGTTAGTGCTGGACCCGCTGACATTCAAGGGATCACCTAAGTATGAAGTCCCAACTAGATCTCAAACCATTTGGTGTGGGATTCCCATCCATTATGATGGCCTAGTTTCCATTATCATAATGATTTGGCTCAACTCTTGTTTGTCAGCACAAGAGAGTGCTCTGCTTCATCTTCAAGAAGTGAGGTTTGCATTCCTGGTGATTTCTAGTGTTGCTTGTGTCGATGGTTCTTTCACTATAGAGGGAGAGGGTGAGAGTGAGTCCCATGTTAGTTGGGAGGAAGTTCCAACTCTGCTAGGAACACACAAGATAATAGGATGTGCACAACTTCCGTAGGAGAAATCCACATGGATTCGACAGTCACAACAAACAAGGGAAGATAACACGTACAACACTTAGCAGATGAGTCCGCACGAGTGCAACCGTTGTTACAACAATTTTTTATGTGAAATGTTTGTTTGATGTCCGGGGAGATAGCCACCACGGGCAAGACAACATTAATAACATATACAACAGATTTTCATTAATAGATTATGTATTACAACAAGTGAAATAAGTTCAAGTGTTCAACACAGGTTAAAGAAACATGCATTACAAGTGTTCAAGATTAGTCTTACAACAGCTAAAATACATGTGTGAAAATATGTTGGCCTATTAGCATGTTTTTGAATTAAGTGAAAGTTCCAAGACACATTGTTACACCATGCATCACTAACCCCATGCATGGGGCATTGGAGCCACTACATACTCCTCAAAGAAAATATTACAGACTCTCTTGGCTATGTGAGAGGATCTGAGGTGAAAATTCCTTTCATGTACAAATGAGGGGGTATTTATAGCCAAGGGTGAAACTTACCCTTGTGGCTATTTGACTACCCTCATGATTGTTCGACTCCATGACTTTTAGACTTTAGATGATTCTTTATACAACAAGTCGGTCTCCTGGACTTCCATGTTACATTACATTGTTTGAATACATGGCCCATAGTAGAGATGTGGATGACATTAATCATGACATGACTCGACGTGACAGTGATGGTACATTCGTGTTGTTGTTGGAGTGCATGTTTAGATATAGTGTTGTTGGGTGATGATTGTCTTCATGGTGTGTCATAGCTTCACCTCTGCATGGAAAAGTGTGTGGAGTCTTCGATGGTCATTGGTTTGCTTGATGTTTCTTTGGCATGATTCTCCTTGCTTGTATGTTGGAAGGCTTGACAGGCTCATTTGTTCGCAAAAGGTGCATGTTTGTCCATTCATCCATTCATGAGAACATCTTGCATGTTTGCTCGTCCGTTCGTCTGCGAACATATATTTGAATGATCATCCATTTGCGAGCACATCTCTTTGCATGCATCATTTGGTCGTCCGTTGGTGAACCTATCCTTCTACAGTGCTCCCTTCATTCATCCCATTCATCGTCGCGCCATGTTTGTTGGTGTATCTATATCTGCAGTCACTCATGATGAGATGACATCAAATACAAAAACGTCCTAGTCTACCATGACACATGATCATTTCAGATGCAGGTGATTGAGAGAGGTCACAAGGTTGTGAGGTGGGATGGAGGCTCTGAGCATTGATGATGAAAATTATGCAAGAGTAACTAGGTGATGAATATGGGTGATCCGAATCAACAGTGAATGTCTGCAAGGTATGGCTCAACTGGAGGACAAAACTGCGCAATTTTTTGGAGGAACAGTCAGAGCTGTGGGGAGGCAGGGCAGACAAAATTTGTGCTTTTTCCAGAATGAGTGGGCGGCAAGGGCTTAACAACAAAATTTGCGCAATTTCTTGGAGGAACATGTCAAGCTACATGGAGGATTGGTAGATGGGATTTGTGCAATTTTTTGGAGGAACAGGCCGGGAGCTTGGTAAGCAAAACTATGCAATTCCTAGAGGTAACTGGTAGCTGGCTGCTGGGTCACTGGTAGCAAAAACTTCACAATTCCTGAGGGGAACTCACAGTCAGCTACTAGGTGCTTGGGAGAAGAAACTGTGAAATTCCTAGTGGGAACTGGCAGTGTTCTATTGGGAGCTGCCAGTGAGAGAAACTACACTAATGCTTGGAGGTCGGCCTGTCAATTGTATTTGCGCAATTTTTGGGTTGAGCCGACTACTAGACAACATAGTGCTTGCTCATGAAAACTGTGTAATTTCATGGATGAGCAACCAATCGACTTTTGAGAGGGTTGGCTGGAAAAATTGCACAATTTTCTAAGAGAGACAAGGATGGCCACTGGTGTCTGTCCGACATGTCTCTACAATTTTCTCAATTAACAGAGTGGGCAATGCTTGCAACCTCTACACATTTTTAGGGGAGTCAGCTCGAGGGTGGATGTCGGGTCAAACTCTCTGGTTGACCAACATGGAGACTAATTGATTTTCTTGTGAGTAGTGCAATTTAAAATGACTTGCTTGGTGCTTATGCATTGTTCTGGGTGACAGTCGATCGAGCCGATGGCAGGGTGATGGTTTGGCTATCAGATCGAAGTCTGGTCATCATAACTTCAGTAAAATGACTAAGTGTGTGAATAGGTGAAAGATGGAAATGTGATCTCATGAACACACACTTGCATGACTTGACGACGAGACAACTCAAACCATCTAGACATACATGTTCAACATGACTGACCGACAGTACAAGTGACAAGTGTGAAACTTGTGATAAATCGTTGGTTGATCATGATGATGCATGCATGACAGTGAAAGTGACTCCATTTGTGAGTGCAATAGATGTTTTTATAGTGAACACAACAAGTACACATGAAGCAAAGACTTTGAGCACAACCAAAATATGGTCACAAGCATGACTTTGACATCAACATGCAAGACTTGGTGAAATGAAAAAGCAAGGTGAATGTGAAGACTCACATGAGCTCATGGAGTGAACTTGAGTGTGTGCAATAATCAAGTGAAACTCTCAATGGAGGCTTTGAAATTGGGTGCAGGCCAAAATTTTGGAAGGTGGTTGTAGCCGCTACAACAGTCAATTCAGTCAATTTAACTTAATTAACTATTACAAGTGTCTATGAGGAGAGAATTTCAATTTAATTCAAGGACAAACTAAATTAGAATTTCTAGATGTTATTTTTAACATTTCTTGTTGCTATTTTCAATAGTTATGAGGTTCTATTTATAACGAGGGGGGTGACTCTTCAACTCCCCTTTGTGGCCTTTGGACTACCCTCATGACTCTTCAACTTCTTTACAAAATGACACATTAAATTAGATGGTGACTTTTCATATTTCAATATTGACACTTGGAATTTCACTTACAACATAATTACAAATAATACTACATTTTCTACATGTACACATATAAGACAAAATAGGGTAGATATAACCTAACAAGGCACAACACTATCACGTTGGATTTTTCGAGAAGTCCATCTCAGCAACCTCCACTTGCTTCTTCTTGGTCACATATTGGTGCCAAGCTTGGTACTGTGTGATGGTGTCATGAAACTACTTCACAGTGTCTTGCTGGAACCAAACACTAGCATCTATAGCATCTGGGTACACTATCTTAGAACCTGTGTCCAACTCATTTTGAAGCATGAGCAACATTGTTTTGACTTTAACAGGACCACCGATAAAATTCTACATGTTTTGTGTGCTCATCTCCAAGTCTTCCCTGGTGGCATCCTGTCTTAGCTTCTCCAAGTACTCTTTGACCTCCTGCCAGACTTAGTCCTTGGGTGTAGCTTTGGTGAGGGAACTGATTGATGGGATATGGTCTGTTATAACCAAGATATCCAAACTACTATAAAACCACTTATATGAGGCCTATATGCTACCAATGAATGAGGCGAGCTACTTTTTGTTCTAAATAAACATTCAAACGTTCACTTTCTCTAGCTCTTCCTGTGGCTTAATTTTTTTTACTAAGTCAAGTAGGGCCACTTTGAACTGTATTTTCCACTCTTGTACATAGGTGATGGTAGCTTGTATGCTTTCAATAGTTTTAGCAAACTCTTCTCTCTACTGCTATAGGTCATGCAAACAGACAACTACTTTATGCAAGGTGACAAACTCATCATGGAGCTTCTGCATGGTTTCTCCAAGTGTTGATACTTCAAAAAGTATCAATTTTCTGATCTACCCCATTGCAGAAACTACATTCAACATTGTTGCTCAAAGTTGTTCTCCCTCTTTCCTGGCAGATTATAAATTTTGTGCCAGTTGTTCATTCTTGTTCATTAAACATTGAACTTTTAATCTTGTTTCTCCTGGATAAGCCAAGATGGCTTTCGAAATGGAAGTTGGATGCCTCCTAGTATCTGACATTATCACACTTTCTTTGATGAATGTAGTTGATGTGTGATCATCCAAAAAGTGCTTCTTCCACGCTTGTACAATCCTATTATGGAACTCATCGAATGATATATTGTACACATCCATGACTGGATCATCATCAAGGAGAATAGTATCTCCTTTCTCGCTTAGGGTTAGCTCTGCTACTCAATGTGGTGGAGACTAAGGGATGACCTATGTTGCTCTCAGAATCAGCTCAAGATCTTCATGTTGTGGCCCATTTTCCAACTCCATGTCTATCACTTCAATCAATTGCTCAATCTGTTGAGCAAGCTCTTGATCCCTCATATGTTCACCTTCCTCGTCCGCTGCTAGTTGTTTCGTCTCTTCAACCTTTATCGGTGTAGTTTCCTCTATCATCATGCCTTTCCTTTTTTCTTCTTCTTGCTTTTGCTTCTCATCTAGCTCTCTCTTCCTCATCTCTTGTTCTTCCTTCAACTTATTCTCTTTGTCCCGCAGCTTTTGTTCTGCTTCCTGCAACCTCTACTTTTCTCTCTTCCACTGCTATGCTCTTTGCATCCTTTTCTTCCTCTTTTCTTCCATTGCATGCATTGCCTTTGTGATAAAAGGACATTCTTTCATTTTGTAGCTTTTCTCTCCCTCTCGACTATCAACAATCTTCTTCTTTCCCTTGTCCTGCATAGGATTGCTACATTCTATTGTTGTTTCTTCTGGAACTGCTTCTATCTCTAGAGAAATCTTTAAATTCCTTACTATACTAAATAACTCATTAATTTTGGAGGCATTATAATAGTACCTCGAAGGATCATCTTCTAGCCAATGACATGCTCCATTGATCCATAGAGAGTTAAATCTCGTACAGTGGAAAGTAAACTCTCGTAAAGTAAATTGTTTTTTTTGAGATTTATCAATTGGATAAAGAATGTGTTTTTCTTTATATCCTCATAATGAGCTATCATTCCCTCCATAAAAATTTACCAAGTGACAAGTTGTTTAAGAGAAAAAAATCTAATGATTCCATAAGAATTGACTGGGTTCTAAATATAAAGATGCAATGCATATCTTTTGTGTGTGTTGCACATCATGGAGATCAAAATATTGCTCCATCTATAGTATCCATGTTACTGGATCCTTTCCATCAAACTTCCTCATATTGATATTTGAATTTGGTGGGCCTTCAAACCAACATTAGAGTCTTTAAAATCATAATTCATATTCCTTTTTTCCTCATCACAATTTTGATGGATTACCTTGTCACCACTGGGAAGCTTTTCTTCTCACAACTTTGATAAAACTTACTTTAGCCCTTTTGTCTTGACATTCATCATTGCTTCCATGTCTTCTTTTAAACCATCATTTAGAAATCCCATTGTTGGGCAGCAGATCCCCCCATAGCATGTTTTTGGGCTTAAAGCCCGAGTTGTGGTCAATGTAATGTAAAGACTCCGCGAAGAATGAACGCAAAACATGAAAGTCTAGGATGAGTCATAGGGTTGTTTTCCCTAAGAATTGTTAAATAATGTAAAGTTGTGTCAGCCTACCCATGGTCCGCAGATCATGGGATTGTATAAATAGAGTGAGTCTCTAAGTGTAAAGATAGTTTTTGGGTAGCAGGCAATAAGTGATAGATGCGAAAGGCATGGTTAGATGATAGAAGTGGATCTGAAGTGTATTAGGTCATAGCAGTAAGAAGAGACTCTGTAGCTGAGTGCGTAGAGACCTAGCAGAGTCTGCAGGTGAGTGCATGAACCCCTGCAACTAGGTGCATATGCTAGAGTCATGTCTATAATTAAAATGAACTTGAAAAGGATTATTAATAAAGATAAGTTCGATTCATAATATTGTGCATCTATGGTTCTGTTTATCTTGATGCAGTTATATTAGTTTTAATTACGTGCACTTGCTTGAAAGTTGAATAAGTAATAAGAATATTGGGTCCACACAAAGTAAGTCAAAGCACTAATATAATAGCCTAGTAAGGATCGGGATCAGGATAGTATTGTATTCGTGCCCCTTATAGAGGTGCACACAAGCTATTGCGCAGAGAAGCGCAAGCATGCAAGTTCAAACTGTGAACCTCTAGAACGTTCATAAAGACATCCCTAGGGTGTGTAAACCTGGTCCCAATACCCTCCCATACTACTTCGGGTGAGATCTCAATCCGTGCTCCACAGACTATTACTAAAAGGGCCATTATTATCAGGATTTGCTTGGATAAATCACTTCTAAACTTGGGTCAGGGCCCACGTAGCCAAAAAATGGTTCCATTGTAGGGACCAGGATCTACCTAAAGGATGTCTGATGTCGTGCCACTGGAACCCAACAAAGAAGGAAATTGAAGAGTGGTTGGACAAGAAGATTCATGAGTATACGACACAAGAAAATAGAACTCCGCAAGTATCTGAGAAAAAGTGGCTAGATCGCTACGTGTATATGGAAATCCACAAAATTTTCTTTGCATCCTTTCCATCTGAGCTATATGAGTGGATCACGAGGTTATCCGATAGCCAGGGAAGGTGTAGGCTCGACAAACCAATAGTGTGGACTCCAAAATTAGTGCACAAACTAGAGGTGTCAAAAGATAATATCGCGTGAGTTGTGGACCATTAGCTCGACTGGATAATAGTGGGATTTATCACTAAGTTTGCGGTAGACACAACTGTGAGCTACAACAAAGCAGAGTGACATTTTCTCAAGGGACCGCAAGGTAAGTATATTAAATATTTGAATACCTGGATTAAGATTATTTTATGTGAAAAGAGGTTCATGCAAATACATTAATGTTTGGGACAACGCGGAGTGAAAATATCTACAAAAGCAGTGAAGAGTTAGAAAACAGTCCCTTAATTTCACCTTCGTGAGAGAGAGAGGAAGAACTTGCTAAGGTCTCCCCGAGAAGCGCAATTAGTTTAATAAGGCAGCACATTCCATGGTTACCACCTCTACCCATGCCACCTCCCACTTCACCTCCCTCACCTCCATCTCCACGCAGTCCACATCCACCACCCCCATAGTTCAGCATGGCGAGCATAATCAAATTACTATTATTTAGAGGAGTATTGAATGAAGATCCCGACCAATTCTGGTTCATGGTAAAAGCAGTATGGGAAGTACAAGGTGTTACAGCTGACAATATTAAGAGAGATACATTGGTGTGCATGCTGTAGAATTGTGCACTGAAAAGGTATATAAAGCACTCTAATGACCACCCAAACACAGGGATAGTAGAGATCCAGAATGTGTTGAACAGAGAATTTAGTAGGCCAAAATCAGAGACACAATCAATCATCAGGTTTAAAGATATCATGACACTTCTAGGCGAGACACCTTGGGATTTGGACCAAAGGATAAAGAGTACGATCCGCAAGGTCAATATGATGCTAATGGATGCACAACATCATGCATGGTTTGTGGCATCTCTGACACAGCACTTGAGGACAGTGCTGTTACAACAGAAACTTTCCACCTAGGATGAAGCGTTGGAAATGGCAGTGAGGTTGCATGAGACCCTGATATAATACCCTGGGTTGGGAGTTCATGAAATCCATGCGCAACTACGGAATCTATTCTTGGAAATGAAAAGTTTGAAGTAAGATATGGCACCACAGCCAGAGGCGCGTGAGGAAGTATGGTGCATAAAATGCAAAGGCCAGGGCCATGAAAAGGATCATTGTCCCGTGTTTGTGAACTACTTTGCAGGAGGGGGACCAATGTTGTTGAGACCAGAGGCACATGCAGGGCCAATTGCGACACCCACGTTATGGTGCGTGATACATATAATAGGTGGAAAGCATGCGATGGATAATTGTCATTTGTTGCAAAAGTATACACAAAATCCCTAGCAATTGTTTTGTAATTTCTACAGGTTGGTAGGCCATGATGATCACACTTGTCGCAACTACAAGTTAATGTTGGATTAGAACCCAACCTATAGGATACCGATAGAAATACGAGCCCTCGACCCAGCTGGGGGGATGGCGCGCACTGGATTTCAAGGGTGAGGTCTATGATGAGGAGGAATGGGATCAGGAAGGGGCTGCGAAGAATTAATTTGTTACAATTGTGGAGGACCAGGGCATTACGTCTGTGATTGTACCAACTTGATGAGGATATCCTATTCGTAGTGTGCTCAGTTTGATCATGAAATAATAGATTTCCCTACGTTGATCCCACAGATGCGTGAAAAAGGGGTATTCCAGCCTCCTCCGACTAAGAATATACAAATGATGAAGTCTGAACCGCGCGAAGAAGACTTGAATGTGAACATGATGCTCAGAAGCGGTGTGACCATGAGGGAGGATAAGGGGAAGCAGCCCGAGGAAGATACATGGGTTCATAAGGCTCCTGCAAAGGAACCTGAGTTTGACTTAGAACATGCAAAGGAGACATTCATGGAAGCTAAGAAGAGCTTTGCGGAGGCCTACACTTTAGGCAGTAAGGATCAACTAGAGCCATGAATGAATCCTTCAATGCTTACTACCTTTCTAGAGACATGCATGAAATTTCTGCATGACAGCAAGGCATTTAAGGGACTACAGGAGCTAATCACTAGGTGCACGGGGTATGGATAACTACGCATAGTTCGGAAATTTGGAAAGCATGCATTGTGCACTAGGAGGGAAATGAGATTGACTGCACAGATTGGTGAGTATGAAATGCATCAAGTAACCCTAGATCTAGGTTTAGACGTGAATATGTTACCAAAGCAAACATTGGATTGCATGGGTAGTCCTACATTATGGTGGTCCCCTATTCAATTACGAATGGCAAACCAACATAATATTTTTCCCATGGGAAGGTTACAAGAGGTAATAGTTGATACTGAAGGTGCAAGCATGCAAATGGATTTTGAAGTGATAGAGATTGTCCATGAAAGCAATCCCTATCCCACATTGTTAGGAATATATTGGGCTACCGATATGAATGGAGTCATCAACCTGAAGAAGCAGAAGATGATATTCAAGAAAAAGTCACTATGTGTAGTAGTCCCACTGGACCCAGCTGAAGGAGATCACTACACTGAACCAGTACACGAAAATGAAAGTGATGATGAGCTGGATTATATTTACAAGATAACTGCATGACACCAGGATTGGGTGAATCCAACTACAGATGAGAGGATCTCGTGGGAGCGCGAAAGCTCCTGCACTTCAAATTCAGACGAGGAAGTGGAGCAATGGTAGAATCAGTTGCACGAAGTGATGAAGCTGAATTACAACATGATGGTTAGATCACTGCATTACGTGACAACATAGGCAAGAGATTTGTCAACATATGATTGATTGACCGTGGTGGATGAATTCTTGAGAAAATTTGAAAGTGTAGTACTAGAACAACAGCAGTTTGAGGCTTTGAAATGGGCACTGTGTGCAACACCCACACGATGGTGGGGTACACATCATGGCAATTTTGAGGACTAGCACGGATATAAAAGGATGATGCACCTGTGGTTTGGAAGCCCCCAGCTTCGAACGAGGGTTGGGAAACTAGGACGAAGTAGCTTGCGCGCCCACTTGTGTCGATGAGTATAGACGTGTACTGTGCAGTCCACACAAACGCACCCCAAACTAAGGATCAAAAATCGAAATAGGACGCAACATCAGGAAAAGTGACACGCACCACAAACGTTCCACGCAGAAGCATTCAAGAAATTAGGTGGAATCTTGAACAGAGTTCACCAGGCGAGACAAACTGATTGGGACCTATGCATACCAGCGAACTGATGGGCCTATAGGGCTATGTACAAAAACCAGAGCGCAGAGATGATCTTGAAGCTAACAAATGGGGTTGAGATCATAGTTTTGGAAAAAAGGAATTGTCACCCAATAGCTCCCACAATTGGAATAGTACGTGACGACCAGAATGAGGGAATTATGTAGCTATGCAAGGGGAAACTTATGTGGATTCAGGAAGCCATTCAACCAAGTAACCTTAAGCTTCACGAAGTCGAAAAAGATCAGGTACGACTGAGGAATAAAAGAATGTTAATGGATGCAGAGATCAAAAAACTTAAAAACGAAACCACGCAAGCATGTCTAGTTGATAACCTAAGAATGACAAGACCAAATACAGACAACCATACTACTACATTAGAATATTTCTACCGAGCATTTGTGACTCTGCTACCATGCTACAACCGCACCTTACCAAACAACGTAACCAAGGGAGCGCACCGCAAAAGGAAGAATGCACGGCACTGACTGTCATGAGGTTAATTGAGGAGTGCCCATGGACTAGGCTGGAAAGTGAATTGAAGCCTCAGATAGGTGGTGTTACCACCAAACTATCCGTAGGGAGCACAGTCTTAGTGCTCCAAGTAGTTGAAAGAGAGCACGGGACTATAAAAGAGTCTGTATGGGAGTTATGTGATAAGGAGGTTGCGCGTAATATCAGTATGTCACAGGGGTGATGCCTGTGCATAGGGGTCTATGATGCCATGTGGATAGGCTTGAAAGTGACTGTTGGTGTCAATGTTCATGATAAGATGTCCAATTTAAGGCAACGAGGAGTAGGTGACGGGTAATTAAGACACAATGTCAGAAGTAGATTTGGGATGATATTCAGCTGATCTTGCATTAATGAGCTGAATGAGAGGGGAATGGCCGAATTTGAATTCAACACAGCCTATAAATCATAGGTGGTTATCCATCGAACAACCCTTGGTGTTTTGAGAATTCAGTTGTGCTATCAATTGGGTATGGACGTTACGAATATAGAGGCTTTAAGAGCAAGTTCAATGTTTGAGAGATTGCCGAAGGAGATGCGGGACTTCCTGAACAGAATGATGTCAACAACCGAGGGAGCTACATAGAGCCCTATGCTACTGGTAGGGGATGCACCATAAATTCGAAAACCCTAGATGCCGAGGGCCAAAAAGGATCCACAGACAGCAGGACCGGTTCGTATGTCTCTGTGAAATCCATGGTTTAGTAAACAGTCTATGGAAGATAAAGGAAAAATTGTTAATCTTGAGATAGATGATGAAGAGGAGGATCTCCAAGCATTCGTATAAGAGATCAAGGTGGATGAAGAAATGGAGGATGACATTCAGCCAGTGCGCACTATAGCAAAACTGCCCAAGTATGTCCCTTTGTGGAAAGGGAGAGTAAAAGTACCCAAAGATTTGGATGTCGTTAAGAGCACACTCCAAATATCGCTCCTCCGAGATGGAATTCTGTTTGAAGGATTGGTTCTGGGCCACGTGCCCATGATGAAATTTGAATATTGGGACCTTGCAGATAGCAAAAAGTTCCCACATTTGGAGACTAGCCAACTCGTGAAACAAAGCAAGGAGGGGTCAATTACAGTGCTAGAGCTGTGGAAATAGCTATGCGAGGAGGTTTGTCTACTCCACCTACTATGGATTCCACACTTTCACCGGGCACCAATCACAATCTTTGTCATCAGGCAAATGCTTTGCCTGGTGCACGATGTGTACTTGTGGCTGGAGGAGCCTATTCCTGTCACGACAGAGCTTATTCAGAGGAATTCTCAGCTTCCCTCTACAGGAAGGGACCATGCGGAAATGACTAGCAAAGGTATATATTTGGCACCTGCAAAGCCCATGAAGAAGAAATACAAGTTGGAAAAGAAGTGGAGAAGCTACGTAATTAGTAGCATTCAAGAAAAAGGGGTGCGTGTAGCCACCCAGTTGCTAGTTGGGAAGGTGATGCAAAAATGCTGCGACAATGACATACCAATGATGGTCATCATGTTGGCTGAACAATGCCCGGAGGGGGTCCAATTCAACTCAACCGAATTCCTCTATGAGGAATTCCTAACCAATTACAAAGAAGCTCAGGAGTAGGGCAAGACATTCCACTACGTGTGGTTGCTCTTGTCTATCTTATTGGTGATAGGGGAACTACCTGAGGACAATCAGTTCCCTACCCTTGAACAGGACTTGCCAGAGGCAAAAAAATACGCGTCACACTGGGTGACAAAGGACACCTCAAGGATCCACAAGACCAAGATTTTTTGGGTGCTCATGGAAGCGAGCGTCCAAATGTGGATCAACAAAAGACCGCGAATATCCCCCATAGTTTGCAACAGTTTGCAGAGCTTTGCAGACTTTAAGGAAGATATGCACAATGTGTATATCAAGGCTCAGAAGGATCAGAAGTAGAATTGGACCAAACCCCCTTTCATCACGATTGATGATGATGTTCTCGTTGTGCTCGACTCATGGCCACCCAAGTGGTGCGCCCTAGATCTGGCGATGCGCGATACAAAAACAGAAGGATGCCACTAAGTTGCTGGCACAATGGAAGTGCAACAAGCAGTTCGGCAAGGAGGTAAGGGCTTCCCGCAAGGTATCGAGTGCCGCCGTAGAGCGGATCAAGGCCGTCGCAAAATAAGTAGCAACAATGGCCACATGCGCCACCATGACATCAGAGTAAAGAGGACTAGACCTAACCATAGGACAAGGGACAGACAACATGGCTGTTATCATGAAATCTATTGTCCATTCAGAGCTGCTAGTCTGACTAAGATGGGTAGCTATCTTAGAAACAAACAAACTAAAGTTACTTATGTTTTCCTTTATGAGAAGTAGATGAGAGAGTAACAGAGACTACCAACCTCAGTCTTTTGCTTGGCTCCTTGCTTCTTTCCTCTCCCCTTTGACAGGTCTTTGCCGCTCATTCCTTGTTTGTCCTGCTTCAAAGAACACCTGTAGAGTCAAAGCAGCATAATACCATCAAAGCATAGAGATCTACAACCATAAGAAATACAGGATCAGATATATATTGACCACACAAATGCATATATTAACTTAGACATACAAGAATGTGGAGGAAAACTCAAATAGCTTTATTGATAGAAATAATAGAAGAGAGGATTACAACCCATTGATCTGACCCAACGTCATCCTCCCAGCATGAAAGCACTTCATCATCTCATGAAAAGCTTAGATCACCCAATATTATGATGTTCCAAAAAGAAACCAACAACACTTCCTTACAAAATACAAGATTCTAGCCTCTGGATCTCTGGGATGAGGGATCCATATATAGATGTTTGCAGGTGGGTGAGTCAGCTTTTGGGATTTTGATTAGTGTCCTCTCTCTGATAGTTCT